>JALRMH010000076.1:0-103887 GCA_026119935.1 Endothia cerciana
AATTTTGTCTCGATCATTGTTTCTTTAACGCCGTTGCGTCAGCCCGCTTCCTTGTTGTTGCGACGCCTATTTTTTTTCTGGCCTGTCCGTCCCGTGCTTTTTTTGTAATGCCTCTTTTTTTTTTTTTTTTTTTTTTTTTTTGCTTTGAAAGAGTGGCCCCTACGCCCGAAACCGAAACCCAGCCCAGCCGTCTTCTTCTTCTTCCTCGTCTTCATCGTCATCGTCATCATCCCCCCCTTCTTCATTTTCCACGACCGCGGCGCCAACAGGCTCCTTCACCTCGGCCCCGGTGGTGGCGGCGTCGTCGCCATCCGGGGCGGCTGCCGCAGCAGCAGCTACGCTGCCGCGACGTATGGCCTCCCTCTTCTCCTTCAGCTTGCGCACCCGCGCCTCGAGCTCCTCCATCTCCTCGAACTCCGTCTCCAGCGCCCGCGTCGCCTCCTCCTGCTCATCCTCGATCTCGATATCTGCCTGTGCCCTCCGCTTCTCCCGCTCCTCCTCCTCTGCCTTCGCGGCCAGCTCCTCTGCCGTGATGGGCTTGGCGGAGATCACGGCGCCACTGGAGATGACCACCGCGGCTGCAGGGCCCGCAGGGGCGGCAGGAGGAGGCGCGTTGACGACCTCGGCCTCGAACGCTGCCCATTCGTCATCCTCGCCGGCGAGAGCCGCGGCAGCTGTGGTCGTCGTTGCGGATTGTGGGGTGGTGGCGGTGGATAGTGTAGCAAAAGCTGCCCTCGGGGCGGGCATGGTGGTGGCGGCAGCGGGCAGGCCCGCCAGCTGCCCCTCCTGCGGCACCAGCCCCCTTCTGCCCATCGGTGTGACTTTAGATGTCGAGTTGGTAGCTGCTGCGCTCGCGCTCGGCGTGGCGGGCCGGGAAGGGATCTGTAGCTCGACGCCGTGCGATGGCGTCCCCGATATCCGCCGAACCAGGCCAGGCGGCGAGGCCACAGACGGCGTCGCCCTCTTGCTCGCCTCGGCGGAAGCGGGCGGGTCCCGCCTCGCCGGAGGCTCATCTGCTGCTGCCGGGCCTGTGGTGGGAGCCGTTGGGGAGTCGACCCCCGGCCTGCTCCTCTTCTTCCTAGACTCCTCGTCCGCCACCGCGTCCGGCATCTCCACGTCCTCGTCCTCCCCGTGCTTCCGCTTCTGCCCCGCCCCGCCGATGATCTGTGCCAGGAGCGCCTCGTCGCTCAGGGTGTCCGTGCCGGGCCTAGACCTTTCCGACGCGCCCCCGCTGCCACTGCCGCTGCCATTGGCCGCGCCCTGGTCGCCGGCCGGGTCTGCTGCCCGGCTGCCCCTCGCCTTCTGGTGCGCGAGGAGGCGCTGCCTGTGCCCTGGGCCCCGTATGTGCCCCTCCCACAGCGCCTCGCTCCTGACGGCCTCGCGGCAGACGCTGCAGGTCAGCCTGCCCGCCTCGCTGTAGAGGGCGTGTGGGTGCTCTACTCGCCGCGCCGCGCGCTGTTGGCGCAGGAGGGAGCGGGCATCGGCCATTGTCAGCTCGTAGGAGGTCTGTCTACCGCAGGGAGGCGTGAGGGGGTCGCATGAGAGCGGTGTGTGCGGGTCGAGGTGGTTCGGTTCGTGGGGGGGGGGGGGGCAAGGTTTGTGGACATATGCAGGGCTCGTTCGCGCAGGGAGCTCGGGGGCGGATGGACTCGCTGTGAGGTGGGAAGCTGGGTAACTTCGCCTGAGGCTCCGTGGGATCGTCTTGGGTTTGTTTGGCGGAGCGAGTGTTCTAGTTAGACCTTCTGTCCCTTGACAGCAAAGAGGGAGCTCTGGAGGTACCCAGGTAGCGCCACAGCCATCGGCAGCAGACGCCACACACAGAGACGGAGAGGTGGGGCCATACCATGGAAGTTTCTTCACCAGCCACACAACGGCTGACAAGCTTGACTGCGATGGACTGCCTGTTACTCTCAAGCCGTAGGGTGCCCACAACAACCTCACCACCGACTCGATGGCTTGACTTTTGAGACCGCCCGGGCTGAGCGACTGAAGCGCATCTTTCTGCCACCGCACACGCCTGGAACTCGACCGTGTCGCGCATGGCGGGGATATCTGGCAATCCATTGCCTCCCACCTGGGAAGGTCTCTCGTCCTCTCTGCCATAGCAACGGCTCCGCCCTACCCGTTCAGACGACACCCTTCTGCGCCGAGCCCACCACCTCTCGGCGAACCTCACGCGAGCTGCCCGTTGAGAAAGGAATCGCGTCAACATGGCAGACCAGGCCCAGACCTCGTCCACCTTCCCGAACCCCCCCGACTTCCTATGGCGCGGGTTCACGGCCGACAGGGTTCGGCGCTTCGAGGAGGTAAAGAAGGCATGGGAGGACGCGCATCCCGAGGCGGCCTCGTCGGAGACAGTCACCCTCATCCCAGGCCTGCCAGAGGACCTCAGACAGTTCCAGCCGCCGCCCGAGCCCGCGGACGGCACCTGGAGGATGCTTGGTGACTTCTGGACTGTGAGTCCTGCTCATGGCTGAGAGCCGCCCACCGCGCGCGCGGCGTGACAGGCGCCGACTGACATCCGCCCTGCAGCTCCAGGACGTCCTTCCCAACATCGAGGAGTGGGGGATGCAGCGCCTCGCGCCCGCCCCCAACGGCAACACCTCGCTCTCCGCCGAAGACACGAACCGCGACCGCGCGCTCAACCTGAAGCGCCTCGCCAAGTCCGCCCTCCTCAACTTCCTCGAGTTCGTCGGCGTCGCCAGCATCGACCCCGACGGCATCTCCGAGAAGACCGACGACATCGAGACCATCCTGATCAACATGCACAACGGGATCAACGAGTACCGCCCCCACCAGGCGCGGGAGAGCCTCATTCAGACCATGCAGAACCGCCTCGACCAGATACGGGCCGAGACGGCCGCCGTGAACGCGGTCACGGACAAGGCGAAGCGGGTGCTGGAGGGCCTCGGGAGCATCGATGCGCCCGGGGAGTGGCAGGAGCCGGAGAAGAAAGGTGCTGTCGACACGCTTCTGGCGGACGATGCCGACGAGGTGTGGGGAGAGGCCGGCGACTTTGCTTGAAGGGATACTCGGTGCTGCTTGTAGCTGTGGCGGGATGACCCTCGCGCAGTCGACATGGGTGGGCTGCGGCCAGGGGCTGAATTCGAGGCGCATCGTGGACATATGGCATATACCCTGGTGATACTGAATCAAAATTAGCTTTCTTTCCAAGTATGATGTCGCCCTATCTCGAAGCACTGCAAGCTTTGTGGGGAGCCGCAGACTTGTCGCAATGACGGCACCGGCTATACACCCACCGTTCTGTCGAGGACGGAAGAAACGGTATCGTTGACCGCGAGATCCCAGACGGGATTGACTGTCGCAACTACAATGGTCGCATCATGTGTGCGGCACGGCCGCGCATGGCAGACTGCTAAAGTCTCCAACTAGATATCCACGCATGACTGATGCTACCACGCAAATTTGGGGTCGACCGTATACGAGAGAGTAGAGGACGGTACTCTGCGCCGGGGAATGAAGGGCCGGATCACATTGAGCTTCGGAGGTGTCCGCACCGGACCCGAAGGCGAGCATGCTCATCGTACCGGCCCATCACCGACCTCGTCCTTCGAGCAACGAGAGCACGTACACGGGGTCGATGCCAGATTCAGACCAGCCATGGCCAGATCGTCGGACCTTCCGACCATCTCAGCATTACGCCCGTTGCGTGGAGATGCAGCAGATCATATGCCTCTTCAAACACTCTTGAGCTCGTGGCGGAAGTAGAGACTACATCGGCATACTCGCTGGTCCTTTTCAGAGAACGATCTTCTGGCCCGGCTGCCACAAATATACCCATGAGGCATTCGCGGCTGAAACGGAGCACTCCACCACACGCAGATTTCATTATTTGTTCAGGTACACAGCGGACAGCGTCCCTTAACTAGTGCAACGGGGGGCCTTTAAATTCACACCCGTGCATGGACCAGAGAGGACAATGAAGTGAGGCTAGCTGAGGACTGATAGCTCGGCCCAAAAACACCTGAAAAGGCAGACGTATGAGCGGGAGAACCAGTCAGACCAAAAGGAAAGAGCATCGTTATGAATAAGGCCTGTACGCGACCTCACCAAGTACGTCTCGTTGTGGGCGGTCTGTTCTGAGCACATGCAGCGTTCGAATCGCGGGAAGGGAGAACTTACTCGGTCGCATATCGAATGAAAAATGGACCAGCTCTCTACTTCGCCCATCCAAAGGGAATAAATCCTATCCATATTTCAGTACTTGAGACCGAATGAGTTCCTTGTTGGAGGTGGTGAAGAAGCTCGCAGTCCCGGACTCGGTACTTCAGAGACCGCCGCTTCGCTATAGTCGCCTCGATTGTCTAGTCGCCGCCACAAATCCTAGGATAATGCATATAAGTTCGAAGAGTATTGCAGTACTACTTTAGCACTAGGCCAGGTGCGTCTAAGCCTACCATTAGAGGTCGTGCCATGTATTCGTATTGTAGTGCCATACTTGCCTTTGGCTCGCAGAGGGTCGCTTCGAGATCCATCTCCGCTGGTATGGAAGAAACAACAGCTAATATACGCAGCGTCCTACGTATATATAGGGGTCCTTAGGCCTCCCCCTTTCCTTGCTAGGTAGAGCTCTAAGCCTCCTTAGCCTCGTCTCTTCCTCCCTTCGAGGTGCATCTTCCCTTCTGCAGCTAGAGACGTAGTACTTAGGTAGCGCTCCCGGAGATCCTCTCTTGTCATAAATTGAAATATACAGTTACTAGCACTATGTCATTGGCTGTGATTAAAACCGCAAAGCATCCACCAATGCCTCCTCTGCGATACACCAACTCTTTGTCCTTGTTGGCATCCTCACAGTTTGCAAGGTTGCTTGTTCTCTGCCTAACGCCCTCAAACTATTCACCCGCTCCTCGAATCCGAGGGGACACAAGTAAACAAGACATGGAAAGGCACCATGCGCTCTAGTGATAGGTTCAAGCGATGGCATCGGGCCTATACCGGTGTACGCTCTCGCCTGCGAGGGCTCCAACGTTGCGCTACATGGTTACCATGCCGCAAACCTCGCCAGAGTCCAATCGAAAATGCAGTCGCGTTAATTACCCCAATCGTGCAGCCCCGTGCCATCATCGCCGACCCAACCGGATGTCTCAAAACTCGACTTTAACCCTATTGCAGCGAGTCTCACGGATGTGACGCTGAAAATTCTCGTCAACCATGCCGGTGCTGCGATTACCAGCCACCTCTTCGACGTGGTGGATCCATGCCCGACACCAGAGCTCCTCGAATCTATCAGCGTCAATCCTGCCTTTTTGTTACTACTGACAGGCGCCCTGACGTCGGAACTGGTGGCCACCCAGCCAGCGTCTAGTTCTCGATATCGGATCAGTCGCTGATAGGGGCATGCCGCTCTTTCCCCATCAAGCGGACCCTCCAAGCCTTCCTGGTGAGCAGCAGTCGAGAACTGAAGCTCGAAACGGCGCTCGAGGGCTGCGATGTAGAAGTTCTGGGACCTGAAGTGATGGGTATGACGGGGACTGGGACGATCAGACTGCCACAGAGCCTTTTCGTGCTGGATGCCCCGACTCGTGTAAGATGACCTTATCCACACAAGATGACCTTATCCACACAAGATGACCTTATCCAGGATCGGACGCTGACGGTTCATATTGGTGCCATATTGGCCGCATGCCTTGCAGTTGTTGCTGCTGGGCGCCCCACCGACTTGGCTCAGAGAACGAGCGGTGGATAAGCACGACGAGGGAGATGAGCAGCGATGATGACCCGACGGCAATTAAGGCATTCGCGGCCTTATATCGAGCGCACAAGAATAACCTTCGAGAACTTCCTTGGCTTGGATCCAAGTTAGGTGTATCGAGACGTCTGTGAGCCTGTCACGGGGACTGCTGATGAGCTTACAATGTTACGGCAATAATGGACCAGGGAGCCCCATTCGACCCGGTAACGGAAGTCATACTCGGCTACGAGTCGGTTGGCACTGGGAGCAGATTCTATTGGTAGTAGACTTTTGTCTGTGGTCCTCGCCTGCATGCTGCAGGGGCATTTGAGACGTTCCTGTTGCTGTTTCGAATCAGCCATGGTGGCATCAGGACAATCTCTTCGAGATCCTGAGCAGGCACCTGTGTAAGTCCTGGATCGGGCACTTATCAGTGAGTCTCTGATTCATTTAAGATCCATGAGAGAATTTGTTCTCGATGGTCTAGACGGCCTGTCGACGTCTGTCTGATCGTCGACATTGGGGACTGGCGATTTTCGCATTCCCGGGCGAAGCTTTCAGCTGAGGCTCTGAAGTGGACCGCTTCGTGGATCGGGCGGGCCTGGGAAGATCCTTCGCGGACAGGGACCCAGTCAGGAGGACCCCTGATTTGACGATCAAAGCCAGTTTTCTGCTGCTGTTTGCTGCTGGTTGCGCTACCTCCATACTACTACTGTATGACCTGCAGGCGGCGCACCCATACGACCGACCGTACCTGGGCGCAGATTCCTCAACCAAAGAACCACCCAGACTTTGGTGTGGGCGTTGTGCGGTCCCGGGCGGCAGCGCGACGAGTCCCGTCCGCCGCTGTTACATTGGGCCCCTCGTGTTTGGTGACCGCTTTTTGAGGTTCTGCACGGATCCGTACGTTTGCGATCCTTCGCGGCGGCTCAGCAGCTCCTTTGCGCGGCTGCATGGCACGTAAGGTACGATGAGGACGAGATTTCAGCTCCGGCCTCAGCCTCGCCGGCTTCTCTTAAAGCGGTGCCATGCCCCCTGTGATGTTTCCTTTTCGAGCCCTACCCTTCGTTTCGTCCTTCGTGGAGACTGCTTAGCGAGTTGACGAGTTCAAAAGAGACCGCAATCCTCTTGCGACACTGGTAGAAGCTCCAGCATGTAGTGATCCCCATGCCGGATTGTTCCCCTCGAAGTAATCCTCTCCCCTTTTCTCTGCGGCGCATCCTTCCCTACGCAGCCGCTTGACCCTCTTCCTCTGGGCGGCTGGTCTTCCCAACCTCATCTCATCAACACCGGAGAAAAAGAAAGAAGGAAAAAAACAAATCACACAAGTGTGCCCCGGCAAGCATCGTCATCATGGATTCCTCAGACGCCGTGGCGGTGGTAGCACTGATCGTCTCGGTCATCGCTCTGGTCGGCACGGTCCTCCAGCTGCTGCAGCAATACTTTTCCTCCGCCGAAGGTTATAAGAACTGTGGTCAACAGGTTATGGGCGACTGGTCTCTGACCAGGAAGAGGAGGTTCCGCGTCACCGAGCTCCGTTTCGAGACCCAGTTCGAGACGCCCGTCATCTTCATCTGCCCGCCTGACAACACAAGGGGCCCTCTGGGCCCGAAGGGCCCGAACACGCCGCTCTGGCATGTCCGGGGCACCCCCGAGAGCGAGAGGGAGACCAAGACCCCCTCGGTGGAGAAGGAGAACGCGGACAAGAACAAGCTGAGGGACTCCAGGAAGTCGAACGAGGATGTCCACACGGCGGACAACGAGCGCGCCAACTGGTACATTCTGCTCCAGGCGCTCCACGCGATGGAGAGGGCCAGCCAGAACTGGCAGAACGAGAAGCTCGCGGGCGACAAGGCCGCGCTGGGCCCGAAGCGCGTCGGGGAGCTGCCGGAGCGCGTGGCGCCGTGGGAGAAGCACTCCGTCGTCGCGGCCCTGCAGCCCAAGCGGAAGAGCTGGGACATCATGCCGTCCGAGATCAAGAAGCCGTACGCCACCACGACCATCTGCCACATGATCGAGATGGCCGCCATGCTGGGCCTGCACTGGCGGGAGTTCGACCGCTCTCAGAACAAGTACCACGCAGAAGGGAACGGCTACCTGCTGACCGGCCATGAGGTCGACGACCTGGGGATCATGTTCACCTTCCAGGTCTACGGACAGAACACGTTTGAGCAGCACCGCATCATCCCCAACGAGGAGATCAAGCACCTGGCCTTCGGCAATGTGTCGACCATATACCGTCCCGGGCCCCCTGGCGGGAAGGGCAAGCTCCCCTACGACAACGAGGATCCCAAGAACACCGGGGTGCTCCAGTTCGGCAACACCATCGAGCTGGCGGAGTCCCTCACCCACTACGGCTGTAACTCAAAGACCACCAACTACTTCCGGGACGAGAAGAAGAAGCACGGTCATCTCTTCCCTGGTGAGTCGTGCCCCGATGAGCCCGCCCGCCCTGCTGAAATCCTGAAATGTACCTGCCCACTGACCCCCCGAGCCGCGCAGTCGTATTTGAGGTCCTCGGCATGGTCGCGAAGTCTGTCTACATCCCCGACACGTACTACCGGTTCCTGCCCAACCCGACCACCTTCTCCTGGAACCGCAAGAACTTCTCCCTGCGGAAGCTCCTCCTGGAGTTCCACAAGGCCCTCAGGGACGGCGAGTACATCAGGCCGACACCGCAGCTCGAGACGCTCCTGGCCTGGAGCGACGAGCTGGCGTCGCGCCTGGACAACTGGCCCAACGAGGACAACTTCTCCCTGGTCCTGCTGAGCTGCCTGCACCGCTCCATCGAGAAGTGCGACCAGTACCTGGCGCCGGCGGACAAGGACGCCCGGGAGCTCAAGTTCAGGATGGTCAGGCTGGTGGTCCGCGAGCACGTCCAGGAGGTGATGAAGATGCTCAACGAGCCGTCCTCGGCAGGCGGCGGAGGCGACGGCGGCGACAGCGACGACTCGACCCTGTCCTCGGCGGACCGCAAGCACGGGAAGAGGTCGGCGGCCTTCGAGGACCTCAACTCGGCGGCGCCCGAGGTGCGCAACGCCAAGCTGGTGGAGATCTACTTCGCGACGGTGCTGCGCAACGTGATCAGGAACTGCCCCGAGACCCTCAAGAAGCGCACGACCGCCCCGTACGTGCCGTCGGTCTCATCGCGCGTCGACCTGACCTCCATGGCGAACGGCGGCGACGATAACAACAACAACAACAACAACAGCCCCGCCGCGTCGCCCGAGCCGCGGCCCAGCAACACGCCGACGCTGTTCGTGCCCACACCGGGCGCGGAGGACGTCAGCGACAAGCTGAGGAGGGCGCAGGAGAGGCACGAGGAGGAGACCGGGGACGTCTGGTGCACGCTCGTGTTCCGCATGCTGTGCTGGCTGCTGCTGCACGACTTCCACAAGAAGGACGTGCAGATCAGCAAGAGTGAGCTGTACGGCAGCCGCCTGCCTGTGTATATCGCGTAGGTGGGGCTGGAGCAGGAGAGGAAAAGCACCTTGTACATATCATTTGGTGATCAGCGCATTGTTTGTTTCATTATCCGGCAGCCGGGAGGGCTGTATTCCGGATGGCATTGTCGTATGTACAACACAACAACCAACCAACAGCTGGAGGATGGCATCTTGACGCATGCTTTCGCTGTCTCTCTCCCTCTCTCCCTCTCTCCCTCTCTCTCTCTTTCCCTCTTTCTCTCTCTCATGTAGGTATACTGGGCAGCATTATTATGATACCTGAGGAAGTATTTAATAACCATCAAGAAAGAAGAAGAAAGGATCGAACGTGAGAGGAATGCTCGAACCTGACGAGGCCTGGACAGGCTCGGTGGCGGGGGGCCTCCAGGTGGGATAGCGTTCCATGGGTCATCGCGATCCTAAACGCAGTCGCAAATGGGCCTTGCCCCCCCTAGCTCGCGGATCGTCCGGGCGCTGGAGGAATGTCGATCGAATGACCTGCTACAGAAAGGGTGGGGTTGAGATGGTGCATGCATGATGAGTTGGCTGGCTGGCTGAGAGGGCGCACGGGGCCCAAGGAGCGAGGGCCCTGGTGGGTGGTTTGTGGTGAGGCGAGCCGGTGTCCAGCCCCTCCAGCAGGGCTGCAGGGCTGCCTGAGGCCTGCGGCTATCTGGTCCAATTGGCTGGTCACCCGGCGGGCCCAGGCGGGTCCATCACGAGCCTGATGGTGCTACCCTGCGTGCTATGGCGCTGTATTGGCACCGCCTGGCACCGCACGGCACCGCATGGCACCCGCTGATCAGGCGGCTAACGTAGTAGTACAGCGGTAGGGGCCAGGGCGTGCCAGGGGAGAGGTCACCCCACGGAAGCGCTGCATTGACGCCCGGGGCTTCTCCCTCCTGGGGCCACCTCGGTGAGGTTGGGCTCACCTCCTGGCCCTGGAGTCCCCCTGAAGCATTGTGGGCTATTATACGGCAGATGGGCCGCCTCAACTGGCGTGGTGCCGAGGTGGTGAGGGAGAAACGAGGGCACACGTTCCACCTCTTCTTCCATCTTCCATTCTCCATGTTTGTTCTCGAGAGGACATTGTTATCTGGTCTATAGGTCTATTGACGTTGTGTTCTGCCCTGCCCTGCCCTGCCCTGCCCTGCCCGGATACCGCCTCCAGGATTCTTCCATCGAAGAAGTGGAGGTTGGAAGAGAACCGCCCTGAAACCGAGCGACTGACCGCCTCTTTTCCGTCATTGTTCCAGGTGATCGGACCCAGCAGCGTGCGTGCCAGGCCAGGGCTGGATTTATACCACGGCCTCTTCTCCTGCCAGCCCCGATCGCCCATCACACTCGGCCTGTCCCCAAAGCCCTGCGACTGGTTCGCGAAGAAGAAGAGGAGGAGTCGCCGTCAAGATGCAGCTCACCGAGACGGTCACCATCATCAACAAGTCGGGGAAGGTCATCACCAGCGTGAGTCTTGCCCGGCCACCCTCTAGCTCCCTCATGCGCTGACAGCACCCCTTCTGGTCGCACCCAACAGGGCAAGCATATCGTCAGCATCTTCAAGGAGGCCAAGGCGGCCTATCAGGACAGGAAGGCCGCGATCAAGGCCGAGCGGGCTGCCGCCGCCGCCGCCGCCGCCGCCGAGCCCCGCCCCGGCCTCCGCAAGGCGCACACGTTCGACGTCCGGTCCCGAGGACCCGACCCATACGATCACTACGACGGCGAGGAATACGACCAGGTCTACGATGTGCCCGGGGGGTCCCATTTCCTCCCGCAGGAGCGGGAGTATACCCACTCGCGCTACATAGAGGACGACCACGGCCGCAGGCGGTCGGTCGACGACGGGAGGTCGCAGGCGAGCTCGAGGAGGAGCCACGGCAGCCACAGGTCCAGGAGGTCACACGCCTCCAGGCACACATCGGCTTCGAGGACGGCGCTGACCGAGAGCAACCTGCGCACGCTCACCGAGGTGTCTGCGACGACGCCTACCCAGGTCCCGAGGACGTACCGCTCGCCCTACGCGGAGACCGCACCTCGGGATATGGCCCTGAGCAGGCCGACCCTCGTCCATGCCACCACCGCCCCCGCCCTCGGCGGCGCCCACTCCGACCTGAGCCTCCAGGGCACGGGGCAGAAGAAGAAGCAGAAGAAGAAGGAGATCGACATGAACCTGGCATACGGCAACGTCCCGCCGGACCTGGCATCGCGCATAGACCTGGGCCCGGTCACGCCGGCCGAGGAGGAGGAGGTGGCGCGGCGGGAGGAGGCCAGGAAGGAGGAGGAGGCGCGCAGGCTCATGAACCGCATCGACGCGCTGCTGGACGAGGTCGAGTGCGTCCAGCACACGGCGACGTCGATCATCGACCACCTGCAGCGCCAGCCCGAGGCCGCCGCCGCCGTGGCCCTCCTCCTGGCCGAGCTGAGCACCCTGCTCAAGGCCATGAGCCCTGGCTTCCTCACCGTCGTCAAGGGTGGCTTCCCCGCCATCTTCGCTCTGCTGGCGAGCCCCCAGTTCCTCATCGCCGTCGGCGTGGCCGTCGGCGTCACGGTGATCTCCTTCGGCGGGTGGAAGATCGTCAAGCGGATCAAGGCGGCCAAGGCCCTCGCCGCCGAGAGGGAGGCGGGAGCCCAGGCCTTCGAGATGGAGCAGCAGCAGCAGCAGCGGGTCCCGACCGTGGACGGGCAGTCTGCCTTCCAGGCCGGTACCGGGTACGGCCCGCCCGGGCCGGGCAGCTACGACGACGCGCTCGTGCTCGACGAGGAGCTCAGCACCATCGAGTCGTGGCGCAGGGGGATCACCCTGTGCGGAGGGGAGGACGAGGAGAGCGTGGACCTCGAGCTCATCACCCCCGAGGCCGCCCGGTCCGTCCGCGGTGATGCCATGTCCATCCGGACCACCCGGACGCACCGCTCGTCCAAGTCCCACCGCAGCCGGAGGCCGGAGGGCGAGGAGGTCGAGGTGCCTGCCCGGACGAGCAGCAGCAGGGCCCACACCAGCCGGGCCGGGGACGCCGAGAGCGAGGCGGGCAGCGAGAGGAGCCGCCGGACCGCGAGGTCCAAGACGACCGTCAGGCCGCAGGTGAAGGCCATCAAGGACGGCAGCCGCGAGGAGGACAACACCCTGGACGCGGTGCTGAGGCCCAAGGAGAAGAGGTCGACCATGCTGAAGACACTGTTCAAGAAGAAGAAGGAGAGGGAGGACGAGGGCCGGGAGGTTGCTGTCTCGGTCATGGCATGATGGTTATGAAAGTTACGTACGGGGGATCATGGGATCTACGAACGCATTCATGGGCGCGAACGACTGAACAATTTGGTATTAGGTCTCCACGGATTACACGATATATAATGGAATAGCGCTGATTTTCAACCTGAAAGTCTTCAACACAAATTCCTGTGGTCATGCACCCTGTCTCGCTCGCCTTCTTCCCCGGCGCGATGGCATTTGGGGATTCTCGTGCCTCGCCTCGCTCCCATGTTCCGGTTGTCTCACCCAGGCGAGTATGTCAGGCGCTCTTTTCAGTCTCTCATCAGACCCAGGATCAGTCTCGATGCTCTCTTGGATTTGACATTCAGTCTCATTACTACTATGGGAAGCATCTCATCCTAGTGACTACACCTACACACACAGAGAGAGAGAGAGAGAGAGAGCGAGAGCGAAGACGTCTGACTATTGCGCACCAGATTCCCGTCATCGATCCCCCCCCCCCCCCAAACCACCCCTACCTGCGCGCCTTCTTCGACTGGACCGTCAGGTCGTTGATGTTGTCGAAAATGGTGCAGTCGCTGTCGTCCTCGCACATGGTGGTCCGGCCCAGGTTCTTGGCCACGGGCCCCGTGGGGCCCGAGGTGTACAGGCACTCGCCGAAGAGGCAGTACTGCCCACCCTCGCCGTCCGGGTACTGCTCGTCCCCCCAGTACCCCTCCCACGACAGCCAGGACGCGTCATCCTCCTCATCCTCCTCGGCGCCGCCCGTCGAGTTCCCTCCCGCGAGGCTGAAGGCGCCGGTGGACGTGTCGTACCAGTACCCGCGGTAGTTCTGCGTCATGTCCCCTTTGATTTTTGGAAGAGATGAAATGTTAATAAAGCCTGGGATACATCTTATATGGGGGAAATGGGGAAAGGGGGGGGGGGGCTCACAGGCGTAGCCGGCATCCGTGACGTCGGTCACGATGCCCAGGGCGATGGTGTACTCCTGCGAGCCGGCCGTCGCGTAGTTGGCATGGCTCCCGTTGGCGATGTAGGTGACCGGCCGGTCGCCCGTGAAGTCCATTACGTCCCAGTAGTAGGCCGACCCGGCGGAGTGCTCCGAGAGGTAGATCGCATAGGGCTCGCCGTCTACGAAGCGGATCTGACGGAGCTCGTCAGTGAGGCATTCGGGGCATTGATCATGGGCTGAAATTTCTTTTCTTTTGTGTGTGTGTGTGTGTGTGTGTGTATGTGTGTGTGTGTGTGTCTTACCATAGAATGTTCCCAGTCGCCGACGTGGAGGTCAAATTCGATTCCGATGACACTGGAGACACAGCCATATATCAGCACACGGGGCCCTTTTCTAAACCCCAACACCCCCCCCCCCAGCCCCAGCAGCAGGATGTTCGCTTACGGTCTGCCATAGTTGTAGCTGTAAAAGTAGAAATAGAACACGTCCGTGGTGGTGGAGTTCTTCTCGGCGGCGATGATGAGCCCCGGGGCGGCGCTGTACCCAGCGGCGTCGGGGATGCCGTAGTCCGACAGCAGCCAGGCGGGGCTGTCGGCGATGTTGTCGGCGGACGTCAGGTAGACGTCGCTGGCGAAGCTGTCGAGCGTGTCGACGGTGGCGGAGCCGACGGCCCCGACGGCGACGTAGTCGACCTCGGGGATGGTGTTGTTCAGGTGGACGGTGATGTCGGAGGGGAAGGTCCCCTCGGCGCTGTAGAGGTACGACCACGGCGCGTAGGTGATGGCGTAGTCCGGGAGCGCCTCCCGCTTGCGCAGCCTTCCCGGGGTCGCCGCCGCCGCCGACCACAGGAGGAGGAGGGCGGTGAGGAGGGCCAGGTGGGTACCGGCGTTGGACTTCATACTGGGTAGTTGGGAAGGACACACCTGTGCGCGAGGGTCACCCTATTCTCACCGGCAGAGGTTGATTAGAGCATGGCGCTGGGTGAGGGTCATGAACACAGCCACCCCCTCCCCTCAGGCCTGAGGAGGCGGATGTCCGCCCCATTATATATATCACCTACGGGTAACGGCTCCCCTTTCCTAATCCTGATTGTGCGATGGCATGTTCCCATGAGCTATCTACTAGTATCTCGTGTACCAAAAATGGGCTGTATGTGCGATGCATGTATGCAGCCGCAGCGGCGAGAATACGACCCTCCGTGTAGCCTTCGGTCTACGATCCCAGCCCAATGCGGTGGTGCTTCGCAGATGATTCCCAAGAGAACTTACTATGGCACTACAGAGGAGCTGGAATACGTCTGCCTGGCGCCGCGGCGTCAAACCCGCGTTGGCGTGCACGGGGCTTCGACTGCCATTGGTGAAGAGGCCCCAGCTGAAGTGCCGGCGAGCCGTCCTAGCGAGAGCCTTATTTCGGCACGGCCTTGACGTTTCGGGAAGGTCGGCATATGAGGGCATCTTTGCATGTCCCCGCAAAGCACGGACGGAGCCCTACAGAGGTGCAATAAGTCCCTCGAGGGCAGGCTCCGGGCCTTGTGGGTGCTTTTCCTCAAAGCAAGGAAGCCTGAATCGTTCTTGGGCAAATTCCCGGCTCATCTGCCCTGAAGAGAGTTTTTGCCCGCACGCGGTCCGGGGAGGGCAGCTTCAGGACAAGACATGTGAAAGATCTCTGGGGATGGCTGGCGACTTATACCGACCGACCTAGTGTTGAATAATGCCGGGACCATCGAGGATCCAGCAAGCGTTGCGATCCTGCAAGACACAAAGACAACGACGATCTTGAGTGTAGCCCGAAAATTGTTACTTGCTCCTCCTCATGCACCGCAGCTGTCCTGCTGCAATCGGTATTGGCTTGGACGTGCAGCACAGCGTGGCTTGTTGGACTTGCAAGAGCATGCCACCACAAGTGCCTCCTCTTCACTCTCGCATTTTAAGGCATCAGGCCTTGGAAATTTCGGAGACGCCCACTCACAACGGCTCTCTACCTCTGTTGTGCCTTGCGAAGGCCCTGTAATCGAGGTTCCCATATCCAGAGAGGAGTGAAGTGCAACGGGTATGCTCAAGTGGGGGGTTCCCGGAGTGAACTCATCCGAGCTACCTAGCGACGCGGTAGACACAAGGACCAACAGGATGGATCCGCTGACAGCTTTTGGTCTGGCAGCATCAATCGTTCAATTCGTCACCGTTGCAGCCTCCCTGTTGAACAAGACAGTCGACATCTACAACTCCGTCAATGGACAAGCAGCGTGGGCATCAGCACTCGATGAAAATTACAAAACCTTGCTCGACTTCAGCACCAGGCTTGAGGGGGCATGATGCTCGGCAGGCAGACAATCATGCCCAACAAACGGTTCATCGTGATTTGGCCGCTCTAGCAGATCTAGCGACTAAATGCAAGGAGCATTCCAGGCGTTATTGAACATTCTCAAGACACATTCAAGGTGGAACCTGGCCCGTGGAAGGGAGTTCGAAGCTTCAAAGCCGCCATCAAGGCTTTGCGCAAGGGGGATCAGGTCACGGACCTTGAGAAGCAGCTGGATTCTATCCAGACCCAGATGACCCTTCATCTGTCGCAGATCTCCCGGTAAGTTCTCGGGGACTGGAAAGCATGTCGGAAAGACAATAACAGCAAGACCTTGAGCAGTCATTACCATACAAAGCATGAGAAAAACTCTCGATCAAATCCGCAAGCAGACTATCAGGCTCGAAACTAGCCAGGCCGAGAGACTACGCCAAATAGAAAAAACACTAGGCGACATCAAAACGGCACTCAGTGAATATGGCAGTGGGAACTCTCCATTGACGAGCCCGGAACTTGAGAATCTTCAGAACCTGTTTTCAGGACTGGTTATCACGCAAAGAGATGCGTCCAGGGACTTGGACTTTTTACAAAGCTCAACGTTCGATCAACACGTGGACAGATATCGCCCGATTTCTAGTGCTCACCGAGGCACATTGGGATGGATCTTTGACCCCGTGAATACTGAGAGCAAGGGGCAGCACCTTCTGACTTGGTTTCGTGAAGGTCAAGGTGTATTTTGGGTGACCGGCAGTAAGCAATCCTCATGTCTCCCCTCAACAGCACATCACCGTCGCTCTCCGTCACGCTTGGATGATAGACCGTGATACGAATCCCTTAAAATATAGCATACTGATGGGCGGTTCTATACTCTGACCCACCACCTGTGCTATACGTTCACTTGCTAACTCGCCCTTCACTAAGAACCGGGGTCCGGCAAATCAACTCTAACGAAGCTCATTGCCGATAATCCGCAACACTCGAACGGTTGTCTCAATGGGCTGGCTCTGCCCATAAAATCGCCATCGCCAATCACTACTTCTGGTATACAGGGAGTCCCATGCAAAAGTCTCACGAGGGATTGTTCAGGATGCTGCTCTACGGTATATTCAAGCGATGTCCCGATCTGATCCAGGAGACCTGCCCGTCGCGATGGAAGCAGTCTGGGGCAGCGGAGGCCTGGTCTCTGGAAGAGCTCTAAGGTGTTGTTGAGTCTGTTGCCAGCCATTCACCAGCTGACCTGAAGTTCTGCCTCTTTATCGATGGTCTGGATGAGTACGCGGGTGACCACGAGGAGATCTCCGGAGTTCTGAATAAGCTAGCTGCGTCATCGCGCAGTACCAAACCCTGCATCTCAAGTCGACCATGGAATGAATTCAATATGGCGTTCGGGCACAGTGACCAAAAGCTTTCCTTACACGAGCTGACGGAGAACGACATCAGAGCATACACAAAGAGCCGGCTTTCCGAGCATCATATGTGGAAGGCCGTCTCGGCACGGGACCCGCAGACGAAGCAGCTGATAGAACTAGTCGTCTAAATGGCGGAGGGTGTTTTCCTCTGGGTATTCCCTGTCACCAAAGAGCTTCGTGGGGGCCTCAACGATCACGGCAATATTACAGACCTACCGGCGGGTTGAAAGCTATCCAGCAGGTCTTGAAAAGTTCTTCACACAAATGTTGGATAGCGTCGATCCGTTCTATCATGGGAAAAATGTCGGCTGCGTTGAAGTTGACACTGCAGGCGCCGTGGCCTCAGAATCTCTCTGTGTACGCCTTTCTCGAACAGGAGTGCGAAGATCCGAATTATGCACTCAATCCTTCCCTACCAGTCATTGAAAGTGTTCATGAGCAGCATGACTCCATGGAACTTCGCCTCAATGGGTGGTGCAAGTGTCTACTGGAAGTTCATGGGGAGAACGTGCACGTGCTGCACCGAACCGTCGCGGACTTTTTCAAAACGGCAAGCATGACGGATTATCTCGACAAAAGAATTCCTCTTGGCTTCTCCGTTCACTTATCTCTGGCGAAGGCCTACATGGCTTGGGCCAAGACCAGCATCTTTCAGGGCCTATTCACGCCGGCGAGCTGGGAAGGTCTGGTCAGGTCCAAGGGGGCGTCCACGACGGCCAATGGCGCCCACCTCCCATCAATGATGCAGAACATTCTCAGCGTAGTACCAGAGCTCGAGTCTACAGATTGCCTTGACCCGGTGGTCCGTGACGCTATGTGCAAACACCTGGACGATTTCGATTTGGCTATCCAAGATAAACACAGCAAGGGGATGATTATGTTTCAAGGCAATGATCGCGCCACAAGTCTGCGAGGGTTTTACCACCGCAAAGCTCTTCAGACCGGAACGCCTGGGTATCCCAGCAAGGTACTTCCGCGCGAGCCAGACTACTTTCAAGATCTGCAAATCCCCGTAATCGTGGTCGTGCTGGAACATCTCTTCAACCGGCTTGATCCGAGAGTGCCATTCGAAAGCATGCAGGACCTTACTGCGAGGTATTACGCAACCATTCGATGTCTGCTGGAGAACGGCCATGACCCAAACGAACTATACGAAGAATATTCAGTTCCGTGCACGCCGTTAATAAAAATGACGAGATCACCAAAGCGGGAAACCAAATAGGAATTTTGGAGCATACGCATGGGTCTCCATTCCCTGTTTCTAGAGTTTGGCGCGACACCTACGGCCTTGGTGCCCCGGTACGCTACCATATTTTCGACTGTGTGGAGCGAGTTCCTCCTCCTAGCCTTCAAGATCCCACAGAAAACCCCTGATGAGGGCGCATACCTCCAGGAGCTCGAAGCTTTTCTCCGCCGTCCCGAACCACTCCTACAGATGGGTCTAACTGTCCGCATGTACGAGTGCGGCACGATCGAGGATGAGGGCGGAAAGGTGCATGATGTCTTCTTCTCGATACTACGGGAGGAGTTCCTAGGTGCTCGAGTTGCTCCTGCACGAACTCATTTCTTGGGTGAACTGTGCCAAAGGCTCTGCCAGCGAACGCACGATGAGGGTCTCGAGAGGGGTTGGCCTATCCAGGTCATTGACGAGGTCTTTTCTCCGAGGGTCTGAGATGTTCTGGGGTCTTCAATCCGGGTGATGAGTTCTATTTGAAAGTAAAGTAAAGTGGATTTATCCAAGTACAACAGGGTGCATATGTGCCGTCCGTCCCACTCGAGGGTTATTCCATTAAAGACTATCCCACTGGTATTTATCGGGCTGGATACTCGTGGCGGCCTTAGAGTGGGATTGCACGGTCTGCTAAAACGGTCAACTCCTGCGTCGGTTTCTTAGCGCCTAATGGTATCTGTAGAGGTGGCTTGCAGCACCTAAAAAGGTAACGCTTTAAGGCGGTCACTAGAATCCACGAAGAGGCTGCGAACGCGTCCTGCTGGGCGTCCTGCTGGGCCTCATCTGTCCGGATATCTCGAACCTGCGCGCGTTTCCTCCCCGGCCTCCTAAATCTTGGCGTTTGCCAAGCGAACAAAGCTGACATGCTGAGTGTCCTGCCCACGTTTCAGGGTGGTGTCAACTTGGTTACTTTGCATAGAGTATGTATGTTGTACCGTACGGGGCCCCGCTTTCTGCAAGGCGGGGGGGGAGGGGGGGAACATTTTCAGATTTGTGGGGTAAAGTTCTACCCCAAAAGGCATCATGATCACGAGGCCAATACATCATCATGATAGGAGCTTGGACCTCTTGATCTGGGGCCGACGACGCGTCAATCAGCCCATTTTTCAGGATCACCGCTCAACTGCTGGCGTAGTCAGGTCTGAGGCCCTGGCCTCCCCCTGGGGATAGACAGAGGGGGGCACCGCCCTAGAGGCGCTCAGCGGGTGGCAGAAGTAGACCCCGATGCCTCGGCCACGAGTAGGATTCAGCTGCGGAATACTGTCGTAACACTCCTTCTCATACACCGGATTACATAATAGACGATCGACGGCCGAAGTTCCGGAGTCGCTGGCATCGGGCTATGTCTTTAAGAACAGGTATCGTCCCTGGCCTCGCCTGCCTGGTCGAGATCACTCCCACTCCTCGACGGAGAGCTGTTCACCCCATCCCTCAGCCACCTTACCCATCCATCCATCGGCAACTGTCCTTCCTAGGACGGAACGAGAGTCAGGCCCTACTTCGCCCCCCCTCCCACCCTTCCCCCCCCCGAGAGAAGGCACACTGTGTGTTCGAACGACCGGAAGCATGACATCCGAGGCGGCTCAGGCCCCCCATGGCGGGGAGTACCGCCAGTTCCTACCTGACCTGAGTACCCCCCGGTTCACCACGATGCAGAAGCAGGATGCTCACGCCTACGCGAAGGCGTTCAAGGAGGGCGGCCAGCCCCCATGGCTCCACGCCCTGTACATGCACTGGCTCGAGCTGCTCAAGGAACCCTTCAAGGGCGTAACCACTGATGGTCCGTCCGCCACCATATCCCAGGACGGCCGTGCCGTTATGCGTCCACCGCTGACCGGGAAGCAGGCAAGACCAGGCCGGACCTCTTCCGGCTCCAGGACGAGGGTGTGGCCATCGGTGACATCGTCGCCGCCACCAGCGCGCTCGTCGCCATGCTCACCCCTGAACAGGCGGCCCGCGTCAAATACCACATCGACGACCCCCAGTGGCGGACCTGGAGCAACCCGGAGTTCCTGCTGAGCGACAAGGGCATCCGCCTGGACGAGATCAGCCCGGAGCTCAGGGACAGGGTCTTGGCCGTGCTCGAGGCCACCCTGTCGCCCGAGGGCTACCAGAAGGCCCTCGGCGCCATGCGCGTGAACGGCTTCCTCGGCGAGCTGGTCAGGTCCCCGGCGGTGATGAACGAGTTCAGCTACAACTTCGTCCTCTTCGGCGAGCCGTCAACGGACCGCCCATGGGGTTTCTCCTTCTACGGCCACCACCTCTGCCTCAACATCTTCTTCCACAAGACGCAGGTCGTCATCTCGCCCTGGTTCACCGGTGCCGAGCCCAACCTCATAGACGAGGGGAAGCACAAGGGCACGCGCATCCTCGAGACGGAGGAGAAGCTGGGCCTGCAGCTGATGCAGGGCCTCCCGGCCGAGAAGCAGGCCAGGGCGCAAATATACAAGCTGATGAGGGACCCCGAGATGCCCCACGGGCGCTGGAACCACGATGACCAGCGCCACGTCTGCGGTGCCTACCGCGACAACCGGGTCGTCCCCTACGAGGGCATCCTGATCTCCGAGATGAGCCCCGAGCAGCAGGAGCTCGTCCTCGGCATCCTCGACCAGTACCTGCTCTACCTCCCGGCGCCGGCCAAGAAGGTCCGGCTGGACAGCATCAAGTCCTGGTTCCACGAGACGTACTTCTGCTGGATAGGAGGCTACACCGACGCGGACCCGTTCTACTACCGGATCCAGAGCCCCGTCGTCATCGTGGAGTTCGACCACCACTCCGGTGTCTTCCTGACCAACAAGGAGCCGGCCAAGTTCCACATCCACACCCTGCTGAGGACGCCGAATGGGGGTGACTACGGACTGGCGCTCAGGCCGTTGATCCCGGGCATCGAGCAGGGCTTCATGTGGCAGGGGGAGAGGAACTAGACAGGCCTAGCGATGCCAGGGTAGTAGATCGAGCATGGATAATATCAACCCGCCATTGAGAATCGATAAGGTTTGGCAGACTTCTTGGCTAGAGTCTCGGCGGCTAAGTGGAGAACCTGACGTGGGTGAATCAAGATACTGCCGTCATGAAATCGTGCAACATACTCCATACCTGCCACCGATAAGCAAAAAAAAAAAAAAAAAAAGAAATACAAAAAAAAAACAACCAAAAACCACCAGGAAAATTCCTAGACAGAATCCATACCCCGGCAGAAAACTATATTGAGCCACATGATTCTTTCCGGGGAGAATAGGACTTTGCCCGTCGCTGTGATAATATAGGGTGTAGACAGCAATCCTCAGATGTAAGCTGGGGTGGAAAGCCAGCTTAGAGGCCAACTCAAGCCAGAAAAGATACTATACCCTGAAGGAAGTTTAATATGATCGGTCTCATACGCCTGTGTGGGCTGATCACGATCCAGAACATGAAGCGCACGGCAGCCATCCGATCACCCGTGTGAGATAACTTTTTTTAAGCTCTCGAGATATTCATTATATTATGTTCCTTACGTACCGGTTCCCCGACGCCGTCTTACTATTTTGATGTGAGTAACCCAAGCCCAAACCCCTCCATCAACCCATTCGTACATATACATGATACACAAAAAAAAAAAGGAGAAGAAAGGCCCCGAATATCTACAAAGGAAGGTGAGGTAGAAGGGGGGGCATAACCCCTGGGGGAGCTCAGAGGCCAGAGTCATCCTGGAACAGCGAGACCGCGTCGGCATAGTCATTCCAGGCGCTGCAGGTGCTGTTCAGGACGTCGCTGTCGATCAGGTCGCGGATCTCGGACTCGCGCTCGATCATCTGGACGGCCAGCCCCTCGGACGTGTGCCAGGCGATGTGGCAGTGGGTGAGCCAGACCTATGTGGCACATAGTCAGCTATCCGCCTGGTGATCGCCTTTTGGGGGGGAGGGGGGGAGAAAGATATCGGACACTTACACCAGGGTTGTTTGTGATGAAGGCAAAGGCCACCCAGCCGCTAGCCGGAAGCAGGACGACATCGCGGCGGGGCGTGTTGACGGTGGAGAGGTTCGCGGTGGCGGAGTCGAAAGTGCCGCTCCCTGACCCGAGGACCCAGAAGTCGTGGCCGTGCATATGCCTGATGGTGATCTCCGATGTTAGAAGCAAGTCTGAGCAGTGGCCGAAAGGAAAGAAAGAACCGGGGTGGGAAAGGGGTGAAGGGGGGGGGGGAACAAGTTCTTAGACAAGGTAGAAGGATTAGATCACTTACAGAGGGTGGGCAACGCCCAGGGAGGTCTCCACGATCCAGTAGACCCACTCGTTGGCCTGGGGCAGCTTGTACACTCTCTGGCTCGCACTCCAGGTGTCGTCGCCATCGTAGACCTGCTCGATGCTGGGGTAGGCCCATTCGTTGATGAAGGTGGTGTTGCCCATGGCCCAGTATACGCGGCCGGCCGTGTTCTCGATGGCCACGGCGAAGTCGTCGGTCACGGCGGCCGCGCCGCCGGCGCTGATGGGCAGGTAGGGGACCAGGCTGGTCTCCGGCTCGTCGACGCACTCGTCGACGGCCGCGTCGGCGGTGACGACCGAGGTCGGGTCCTCGAGGGAGGTGCTGTCGTAACGGATGATGGCCTTGATGTTGTCCGGGTTGTCGTTGTTGGAGCAGGCCAGCTGGGCGATGGCGCGCATCCAGTAGTTGTCGGCCGGGGCGTTGGCCGTCACGATCACGTCGTACCGCTGGCCGATGGCGATGTTCACAACATCGGTGGTGTACGGCTGGATGGGCACGAAGTCGGTCGCGATCACTTCCATCGTGTCTAGGAGGTTTTGTCAGGATCCCGCTCCGGACCTCAAAAAAGGTGCGATATTTCCAAAAGAGGGGGGTGGCCGGGGACTCATAGGGAACTTACGGTTGTCGATGGTGAACTTGAAATGCGTATCAGCGGCGGTGTTGACGAGGCGGAGGCGGTAGCGCTGCCCGGAGGTGAAGTTCATCTCGTATCGGGATCCCACAGTGGAGTTGTCGGCCAGCGTGTAGGTGTTCTTCCCGTTGATGAGGCCGTTGGCCAGGGTCGGCGGGCCGGAGACGGCCGACTGGAGCACCAGGTTGTCCGCAGTGTCGTGGTCCCAGTCGACCATCGTCACGATGCCCAGATCCTCATCGTAGTCCGCAGTGGCCGGGCCGTTGATCTGGATGCCGCCAAAGACACCGTCCCAGGCCTGGACGTAGAAGTGGGAGTGCCACCACGAGCTTCCGTACTGTGTCGCGCGCCACGTGTAGGTGGTTGTGTCGCCAGGGGCCGTAGGACACTGCGTGATGGATGCGACGCCATCGTTCTGGAACGTATAGTTCTGTCGTATCCCGTGGAAGTGAATGGAAGAGCCATTGTTTTGCTAGGCGGATTGTTAGTATCAACCATCCATTGGGACTTGACCGGGAGACCTCACCATCGAGTTGGTCACATGCAGGACTGTAAGAACGGGACACGGTCAGCGATCAGTCATCAAGCCCAAGTCCGAGAGAATTGGTGGGTTCCCCAATATCATCTGAGGATCCCGAGCCGCCACTCACCAACAGTATCACCCCAATCACTATATTTGTCTGAAATTAGCCATGTACTCAAGTGATTCGCATATACTCAGAGGGTGGTTTCAACTCACGCAACGATTGTTGGGCCGGGGATGCTTCCGTTCACAGACAGGACAATCCTCTCGACGCCATCTGGGGCGGCGGTGGTATTGACAAGATTGAACCAATACTCGCGAGTGACATTGGTGAAGGGGACCTCGTCATAGTAGTTTGTTGAGATGTCATAGTCCCCCCAGCAGCTGCGGTCCTCTGCTGAGTTCACACATCGCTTGGAGAGCTGGCGAGGCTCCAGGCCAGGAGCAGCCGCTACGAGCGATAGCACGGGCAGAAATGAAAAGAGAGCTCGGAGCGCCATGACGAAGTATCTCGGGAAGGGTACGGAAGAGAGCGGCTAGCCAAGTGATAGAGGTTAAGCAGGGGAAGGATGTATAAGATTAAGTGAGTGGTAAACAGCGAGGCTCCCTTGAAACGATATACTGGGAGGATAGTGAAAAGAAAGACTTGATGCTATAGTGCCGAAAGAAACCCATCCCGTCTCGCTTGAGCAGTCCGACTTTATCAATGAATTCGAGATGATGGCCGAGGTGAGGCGAGGACTGACCATCACCGGCTCCGAGCTAGACGAGACCTCGCACAGGGCTTCTTGCCCCATGTTGATGGTCCTGACAGTGTGGAGTTGTTGTCGCATCTCCTCACTTTGATTGGCGAAGCGCAATAGCCTCGGACGTAGTCGGAAAAGTCGGAGGCAGGCAGGGCGTACAAAAGACTCGAGGAACATGTGAGAGAGTACTCGAAGACGGCCTGGTGTGTATCGTGGAAGACTAGTTGTGTTTCTGCATCCACACATGAGGCGAACGCGGCTAACCCATGTGGCTCAAGAGGCAAAATATCCCTAAAGGGACAAGCGACCCTGAAAAGACTTGGTGATCCGTGCTCGCGTTACGACTAATGCAGGTACGCCAAATCTGTGCATTGTCCGGGGAATTTGTCAGTACCCACATTGCCGAATTGGTGGTGATCACCGCTCGCGACCAGACAACACCGCTCGTGCGGCTCAAGAATACGATAGCGAACGCAAGGATGTGCCAACCAAAGCTCCAGAGGCCGCGTGGTCTAAGATCAATGCTACTCTAGCTACTCTCGCTACTCTCGATACCGAGTAGAAACATCAACGGAGGAGGGGCTTTACAAGGTATGATCCTGGGATTATATGAGTATTATGGTATCGTAATAGGAGGGTAGGAGCAAGTCCTGCTGCAATGTTTCTCCAGACCATGCAAGCCCCCATTTCCTCGCATTCGTTTGTTGTGACTAGTGACTATAGATTCACGGTCGACCGACGAAGTCAAAGGTCGGTGTAGAAGGAGATATTCGTCAGTGATAGTCTCTACGCAGCGCCTGATGGCTGAGAGGAATGTTTTTTTTACTAGGATCACCATCGTCCTCCTTCCTCTTCTGCAAATATATACTATAATATACTGTTCGACCTGGGTAAGCAGACCCGGCCCGACGCCCTCTCGGCCAAGTTGCCGAAGAACCTCGCCTACTAGCCTTTCGGGAGGCATTTCCGAACCCCGGTTCGCCTAATGATAGTTTTGGGTCGTTCCTCTGGAGGAATATGTTTATTAAACTTTACATGTTGCTACGTTTCTGGATCCACGAGGCATACGTATACACGAGGCATGCAGATACGAGGAGTCAGTGAGACGAAGGAGGATCATCGCGACAGTGCGCGTTTCGAAACATGTTCGTCTCGTCTCGTCTTGCTGGGCAGCGTTGTTTATGGGCTTGATAGTGGACCCCTCTCAACGGCACGTTTCCTGGGGCAATATGCGTGTGGGGAGAACGGAGAAATATGGCTTGTCGTTGAACATCTTGGCACCTGCTGATACCCCTGCATGCAACGTGTCTCGTCTGTGCGCCCTCTTAGCCTGAAATCACACGCAGCTTTGCTGAGGATAATAGAGGTGGCGGGATTGAACCGGGGACCTGGGTCACCGGCAGATCAGATTTTCAAGCCTAAACTAAAGCTTCCTGCCCCATATAACGGCACGCTAACCCGTTACCCACCAACTGGGCATACGGTTGGGAGCCGTTCAAGCGGGTGACGATCACACCGCACAGATCACAACCAACGCCCCGGTCGATATAACAAACGGGGAATAGAAGCTTGACGCGTCAGCGAGCAGTGGCACGGCTGAGTCTGGCCGACCGAATGAATTCGAAGGCCGAAGGTGCCCTCGGAGTTAATTACGAAATTATATTTCTGGTCTAATAGGAAGGTGCTCTTATACTGAAGACCGCCTGTTATAGAAATTTGTAGGCGGTCCACATAACGACTCACTTTTCCTCGGCTCTCGCCCCCCGCAGAAGGACACAAAGCCTCAGCTCTTTCGGATTCATCGTTCTTTCACCATTCTCTACACTCGTTCTCCGTACATATTATCGCCTTCAACGCAATGTTTTTCAAGACGCTCACTGCCTTCCTGGCCTTTGCCGGCGCTGTGACACCGCACCCCAGTGCAAAGCGTGCCACTAGTGACGAGATTGGGGTCTATGCCTATGGCAGTGGAATCTCTGGCATGCAGGTTTATCGTGGTACAGATGGTATGTATCTGGCAGCCCCTCGACCTTCTTCTGACCTTCTTTTGGTAAGTCGTACTAATAGTAACATGTGCCTCTAGGAAAGGCCTACATAGCCCCTGCAGAGACAGCCAATCTTACTGAGTTGATCTGTAAGAACTTGGAACGTTGAAGTCTTTGCCTGCGACTATCCATCCTGACACATGTTTTCTTAGGGCAAGAGCCGTCTGTCGACAGCACATGGAACGCATCCGTGAAAAGCAACGGAGCTTCCACTACGAGCAGTTCTGTCTCTTTCTATATTGTCACTTCTTCCAACGCTTATGAGCAATGCGGCTTCACGAGCGCAAATGCCAGCGCCCCCGCTGGCGCGGTCATGAAGGGGTTTACTAGCTGTAGGTGTCCTTCTCACCGTCCTCACCCCGAGCCCATGTGCTCTGCTCTTCTCTCTTACTGGACCATTTTGTACTTCTGTGTGAGACGTCCATGGCGGCCACAAAAGTTGGGCCATGACAGCAGTGGAGAGATCCCCTGCGCCCCGTCCAGACCCTTGTGGTTTCCCGACATAGCTGATTCCGACGTCTTCAGATGGATCCCAAATCATGTGGGCGAATGGCAACACCTACCAGTCTCAGTTCTGGGCTAAAACCACCGATACCGAGAAAGTCTACACGCTGAATTGGAATGTCAACGGCGCCGACCAGGAAGACAGTGTCCCTGTGACTGTCAAGACCTTGGCCCCAAGTTCCGCCTGAGAGCCTTGGAGAAGGACGCAGCTGTGAGGAGGTGTAAGGTGGACTGGCTATATCTAGCTGGGAAGACGATCAGGGTGATCGTACATTTTGATTTCCTTCATTGAATTCTAATCTTGTGTACATAACTTGTTTTTGGCAGGCTTGTTTTGAAGTTCAGAGTGTGAACATCCGTATGGCAGTTGTCAGTGTACCATGGGCCCGCTTCAAGAAAACGAATAGTTCTGAATATAAACGTCCGACCAGCCTCTAACCCAAGATATACACCAGCTCTTCTTCCTAAACAGAACGAAGGGGAGGAACGGATTCTCTGTTTCTGATCGTCGTAAGCATACGGCGTTGGAGATCTGCTCACCGATCCCTAACAAACTTGGTGATGCCCGGCTCTATGCCTTCCAAGATGTCCTCAAGCTCGGCGTAGACACGCTCCTGCAGCTGATGCCCTTCTGCACTGACAACAAGCTTGCTGGGTCCGCGCACAACGCAGCTGTCCATATATCGCCCATGACTTTGACGTCCTGCTCCGGCGGCAGCCATCAATGTCCGAGACCCCATCTCCGACATTCTGCCAAGTATGCGAAGCGTAAACCTCACAATGTAGTTGAGGGGAAACGTGTTGTGACGGAACAGCTCCGTCCTGCAGAAGCCCGGGTTGAGACAGTTTACGACAACGGGATCATCTCGAGACATCCTCGATGCCAATTCCCTCACTACCCAGATAGACAGTAGCTTGGACGTGTTATATCGGTCTTCGTTCATGTTCTGTTTTCCTTTAAAGGCCTCAAAGATTTTTGGTTCATCCCTTTCACGGAATCTGGCCTGCAGGTTCAGAGTCAGTGATTGGCTCTTTGTTATACCGCAAGGACTCGGCCAGAATCCCCCAGGAATGGAGGCATGACGTACAAACATGTGAGAATCCGAGGAAACGATTACCAGCGTCGGTTCCAGGTTGAACTTCATCGCCGTTCTCCTCATGAGTGGCAGCAACATAAGCGCCATCAAGAACGCCGACACAACATTGATAACTATGGTGCTCTCGTACCCACCATCGGCCTCAACGTACGAGCCGATGGCGATGCCCGCGTTCTCGACGACGACGTCCAAGCGGTCGAGCTCGGCATCTGCCCGGCGGCAGAAGTCCTTCACGCTCTGGAAGCTGCCGAGGTCGACCGGCCAGACGTCGACGACACCTTCCCTCGATGTCGACGTCTCGATGTACGCCTGCGCAGCTCGGCCCCTTTCGGAGTCGCGACAGGCGAGTATCACCTTCGCTGCGCCGAGGCGGCAGAAGTGACAGGCGGCCTCTCTTCCTAGCCCCGCGTTGCCGCCGGTGACGATGATCGTTTTGCCCTCATAATTGGTGTCTGGGTAGGGGAGCGATCTCAACTGGGTCTTGAGGAAGTGGAGAGGATACCACACAGGCCTGCCTTTGCGTTAGTTGGATGATTTCATATCTCGATCTGCTGCCCGGTGCTCATCCAGGCGGTTATACTTGCATGTTGAAGTAGCCGGCGTCAGTCAGCCATGAGAAGCAGTGCCTCTTCGTCGGCGATGAGTCTGCCATATCTGCCATTAGTGTATATTGATTGGTAACAATAAGTCAGTCGGATGGGTGTGCACATTGATGGACGATGAAGAGGTTATAAAGTTCAATAACGTGGCCGGTCGTGGTGAAACACGCTCAGCTTCACCTGGGCATGCCCCTGTTCCAAGGTTGTCCGCCACGTGCTCATCCGTAGCCGACGTTTCTTTTTGACCAAAGACCTCGAGGCGCACGGCCACAACCCCCTCTCACGCTGTGGGAATCGGGTGATATAATCCCTTTTTGCGTCGAGCAGTATGATGCAAATAATGGCATGTGGTACGGAAGCATGGGAGAACGCACCTTCATTGCCAAAATCAACGGGCTTCACATGAAATGTGGTTTATCAAGTTTGAACTATGTGCAATAAAGACCGGCAATAAAAGAGCCGGGGAGTGCAAACGTCTTGGTCCCTCTTAACTGTCTATTATTACGTATTAGGATACTTCAATCTCAACTCATTAAGCATACCACCTTATTCATCCCTTACTTCGTGTCTTTACGTGATTTTGTCGAAGTCCTGTTTCCCCATGCCCTCTAGAGAAGAACAAGAATGACAACACAAAATCAGCGGAGCTTTGACATTGAAAAGCGAGTATTCTCGCCCCTCCCCCTTTCTTTTCGCTTTGGGGGGGGGGGGGCAGATTAAACCGGTGGCTCAAGGGAGTCGATGATGCCTGTCCAGACCTCGCGAAAGCCTCTCGGTACCAGCCTTTCTCAGATCCGCAGGTCGGCCCCACGCCGAGAAGCTGGAGGTCGTTGTCCGGATACCCACCGCCCGGATCCGCGCGTGCTTTGCATCTTAGGTGTAGAAATAGCCAAAGACCGCCACGCCGATCATGAGGATTGAGAGCCATTGCAAGATCATCTCGCTCTCCGTCTCCTTCATGCCCTTGGTCACCGTCGCTTCCCAGGCAGCGTCGGGGCTCGATTTCTCAGCTTCCGTTATCTCGGCGCTGCTTCTCGTCTTGTTCTTGGGCGCAGCCATCTTTGTTCTGCGTTGGGGCCGTGTGGGTGAAGTGGGCTCTGGACCCGGTGTGTTCTCTGGTAGTGTTTGTGATGGTGGTATCCTGATGGACGTAAATTGACAGTGGTGACTGGCGGGAAGTGGCTGCAGATACAGCACGTTCTGGACTGCGCCGACGTGACGACTTGGAGATCCTTGACGGTTCCGAGGATATGCTGTATGAGGAGTGGCAGGTCTCCCTTTGATAGACCAGTTTGACAGAACAGGCCATATACATATGCTCTCGGCCATGGAGGATCCATCAAATATCTGGCGGAGCTTCCGAGTCCCGGTGGGTCGATATCGGCCACTCATCGTACGTTGTGACAGGGTCCTCAACAACATAGTACGCCTAAGTAGCAAACAAGTCTACACGCTCTGTGCATCGACTACCCCGAGAAAGATGAAATTATACTATAGAAAAGCTTTGAGGTTTTTTTCTTATTTTCTTTTGGTTTTGGAGAATGCGAAATACACTAGCAGGAGGATTGGGAAGAGCATGAGGAAGGGGGACGGGGAGGGTAGAGACACTGTGTATACAACTCTCGGGGGAGCCCTAGCCTCGGGCCATAGCAGGATTCAGGGAGAGCAGGCCCTGCTAACTGGCTTGCTAAAACCTCTAAATTTCTGTTTGCATGCAGGACTGCCACCCGCACGAAGTCATACACCGGACGATCGTGGCAGCGCGGCGCTGCTTCTCTCCTAAATAGTCGCCAGGTAATGGAGCAGATGCTAGAAACTCAATCTCAAACAATTAAGTTGATGCCATTGCAGTCAGTCTTTGGCGCTGCTGACACCGCATGATTGTTCAGATCATGCCACCGGCCTGGAGAGGTGGTCTGATGTCGATCTGCCGCGGAACCGTACGATGACGAAGAGGTCGGCACGGTATTCGTTCTAGGGACACAAACAACTTTTTGACGGGTGCGGCCGTGAGCCCGGCTGCCGACGCATTCCGTTATAAGTATATTGAGGAAAGTCTGATCATCCGCGGCTCTCCCCCAACTGGCCTGGGCCTGATGGATATATCACGACCTGTTATGACAAGACGTCAGCTCCTGTTCGTCATCCTCGTCACTGCCTTCACAGCGTATTTCTACCTCAGTTTCAACTCGCAGTCAGGTCGTCATCAGGGCTCCGAGGCGTTGCAATACTCCACCGCGGATAGCATGTCACCAGGCGCCTCATCACAGACCGTCATTGTCGTCGGCGGCGGGCTAGCCGGGCTCTCAGCGTCATACGCCGCCCTGCGCGCGGGAGCGGTGGTGCGGCTCCTGGAGCGGGCCGAGAAGCCCGGCGGCAACAGCATCAAGGCCTCCTCGGGGATCAACGGGGCGCCTACGCGGTTTCAACAGGGGAAGGACACCACATTTTACAGCGACACGGTCCGGTCCGCCGGCACGAGGCTGGCCCAGGCCGACGCCCAAGCGACGGCGAAGCTTAGACGGGCCGAGCGGGAACCTCTGATCTCGAAACTGACCGGCTCCTCAGCCCAGGCGATAGACTTCCTCGTGGACGAGATCGGGGTGGACCTGAGCGTCGTGGCCCAGCTGGGCGGCCACAGCTTCCCTCGCACCCACCGCGGCGGAGGCAAGCTGCCACCGGGGGCAGCCATCGTTACGGCCCTGGTAGAGAAACTGAGGCAGGACCCGAATTTCGAGCTCCGCACTGGGTGCGAGGTGAGAAGGCTCCTCTCGAAAGCGGGCAGCCCCGGGAGGGTGACCGGGGTGGAATATGTCAACTCTGGTGAGACGTCGACTCTCGAGGGCCCGGTTGTCTTCACAACCGGGGGATTTGCGGGAGATACGAGCGGGTTACTGGAGCAGTACCGGCCTGACCTTGCCGGCCTGCCATCGACGAACGATGCCAGACCGGGGACTCACGGTCTGCTCCAGGACGTGGGCGCCCAGTTGGTCGACATGGAGAGCGTGCAAGTGCACCCCACTGGTTTCGTCCAGCCCTCTGATCCGGATGCGAGGGTCAAGTTCCTCGCCGCAGAGATGTTGAGGGGTGAGGGAGGTATACTGCTACACCAGGGAAGACGATTTGTCAACGAGATGGAGACGAGAGAACATGTCAGCGGTGTCATCATGAAGCTCCCTCCCGCCGCCACCGCCGCATCCAGCACGGATGGCTCCAAGGGGTTGACGCAGTGGGACATACAACTGCTGCTGGACCCTGGCGCCTGTGAAGCTGCGGCATCGCATATCGGGTTCTACTTGTGGAAGGGGCTCTTGTCTAAGAAGAAAGTTAAGGAGCTGGATGACACCACGCAAGAGACCATTCGGGAATACTCGCAGGTCGTGGCAGGAGCCAAGGCCGACTCGTTTGGACGAAATGTCTTTGGGTCCTGGAAGCTGACGGGCCGTGGCGAGGACGCCGAGCAAGAAGTCTGCATTGGTCGGGTGACGCCCATTACCCACTTCACGATGGGCGGCGCTGCCATCAACAATAAAGGCCAAATCCTGGCAAGAGACAGCGGTGATGACAGTCTGAAGCCGATCAAGGGGCTGTGGGCGGCAGGGGAGATCACCGGCGGATTGCATGGCGATAATCGCTTGGGTGGCTCGTCGTTATTGGAATGTGTCGTCTTTGGTCGGACAGCTGGCGAGGAGGCAGCGACATCTCCACAGGTAGAGTAGCCTGTCTGTGTGATGCAATATAGATAGGCCTGGCCAAGACCAGGTTATCCTTTGAGTCTGACAGCCCTCTCCGGGCCCACGTGAGGTAGTTTGCAGGGTGTGACATGTCGATCATATATCAGCCTCGCAGGAGAGCATCTGCAGGTCATCCTTGATTAGGTACAGGGTACTTGCCAGTTCACAATGTGTACCTGAATCCCAGTGCTCGGTCGCCTCTGCCCTGAGATACGGCTTCTTCACCGTCGACCCTCTGCTGCACCAGCCGGTCCCGTTTTCCGTTGACTCTCCTGTAGCCTACAACCAAGATCATCCAAGCTATCATTCCGGTAACAATAAAGCCAATTTCTAGACTGTGGCCGAGTATATACCTCGGCGCGTCTTGAGCGCGGTAAAAATTGGATGCCATAGCTAAGAGTCACGCATGTTAGCCATCTTTAGCATATACACAGCTAGAAGTACGGAGCTTTCGCATACCGCCAGCCAGATTACCAACGCTGATCTGGATACCCATACCCACCGCTCTCTTGTAGCTTCCGGCGAGGTTGTTGCTCAACCAAGTGATATTACTTGGGTGCGTCGGGTATATCGCACACGCCGCAATGAAGACCCCAGAGTAGACCACGCCAGGGCTTGCAGAGCAGAGGCACATGATAAAGCCGGCCAGCATGAACCCGAATCCTCCCATGACGAAGGGACTCCGCCTGCGGATATGGTCGGCCCAGTATGCTACGGCGATGGTAAGTATCGACGCCACAGCGTAGATCGGCACGGTCAAAAGCTGTGCGACTGCTGACGTGTAACCTAGCTCCTTGATGATCGATGGCAAGAACAATGAGACTCCGTAGAGGGGGCAGACGTAGCCCCAGTAAACGACAATGTTGACCCATATCTGCCAGTCGCAGAACGCAGCTTTGACGTGGGCCCATTCGAACTCGTCATCTGCCAAAGTGACCCCCCCTGTCTCCGCGCTTTCAGCATCTTTTCCATCCTCGGCAAGCCGCCAGGCCGCGAATTCTCTCTCCCGGGGTGTAAGGAATGGGGCGGTTGAAGGAGAATCGTAGACGAAGAAATAGGCGACCACAGCGACGACGGTCGTCACAAGACCCTCGAGGATGAATATCCACCTCCAACCCCGTAGACCTCCGACTCCGTCCATGAAAGATATCCCATACGCCAGGAGTCCGGAAAAAGCACCCGCGATGCTAGCCGCACTAAAAAAGTAAGCTTGCCGGACTTGGACTTCATATCTGGTGTACCACAGCGTATTTAAGTAGACGATGCCGGGGAAGAGCCCTGCCTCCGCCACTCCCAGAAAGACTCTCGCTGTGATCAGCCCCGCGAAGCTTGTCACGATGCCCATGAGTGTCATAATGATGCCCCAGGCGACCATGATGCTTGGCAGCCAGACCGAAGGTCTGAATCTTTTGAGCAGCATGTTTGACGGGACTTCGAAGGCCGAGTATGTGAAGAAGAACGCCGTGAGGCACCAGTTATACTGTGCGTCTGTCATGTGGAGGTCCTCCTGCAGGCCTTCAATCTTGGTGTTGCCGATATTGCCTCGGTCGAGGAAGGACAGGAGGTAGAGAATCGTCAGCATGGGAACCAGGTGCAAATCCAGTTTGCGGAGGACCTTGGATCGAGATATCTCTGTGTGCTGGCCTGGTGTAACGGCCCTGGCTGCCTGTTCCAGGTGTAGTGCATCGCCGACAGCTTTCTCGTCCAGGCTTGAGTCGGTGCTTGGATCCGTACTCCCGTTGACGCCCGTCATCTGATCTGTCGAAGTTGGTGTATGCATCTCTAATGGCATTGATGGTACTTTGACGTGGTTGGTGATCGGTTCAGAGGACTAGAACGAGCCGGTAGGGAGACAGCACTATGAATGGTTCAGGGAGTTAATATTTTTCAGCTTTTGGGCAGGGTCGATGATGAGGAGATGTTTCTGTGCGACTGGTTGCCCATTTTCTCTGCGGTGCAGAATTCGGGTGTCCTCAGCACCCTAGTTGCCGATCTTCTTTCCTACTTGTGAACTCAATGGAGAGAGTGGGTAGCGCGAAGCAGCACTGGCCTGTCGTGAAGACTGGAAAACTTCCCCGCAAAGACCCGCCGGGGGATCAGCAGTGCCAGTGGTGACAAAGGGCCAAGCTACCTAAGAACTCGGGTCAAATGAGCCCGTTGCTTCACGCCAAAACGCGCCTCGGGTTCTGCCCGACCTTCTTCCCCCGTACTTGTGCGCCACTGCAACCTGTTCCGGGTTCGGGCTCAGGTGTACGGCTCGCGCGTGTAGCCGGGGCCTATATCGCCGCGCTGTTGCGACGTGAACATCATTCCCTCCTCTCCTTCTTTTTTCAAACTTGAGACGGGGCCCTCAAAAAGGGAGGTAATGCAGCAAAAGCAAATGAGTCGCCGCCCCCGTACAGACGGACTTTACTCTTAAGGAGATGTCAACTCAGTCACGCTGATAATTGAAATCATGGCTTCGACATGCTTCTCCGAGAGTGCACCCACATGCCAAAGACACCACGTGCAATCTCTCCTCCTCAACATCCTGTCTATGCCGTTTCCTCTACACAAACATATCGAGCCAATTTTCCAGTGGGTAAGATGGAAGCTCTGAAGAGCTGTCAGGAAGTCAATGCCAGTGAGAGATTCAGGCACTAAAATGTAGACTAACAAGCCGACAAGGTATCATCCCGAAGACCATATAACCCTGACTCACATGCTACTATGGCGTATGAGGTGAGATGTCACCTTACCAGTACCTATGTACAGATGATCATCCTACGGAGGACCATTCCATGGGCTCTGCCACCAGGGCACATCAACTCATGGTTCATGCCACCGAGGCAAGAAGACTTTGCATCGATTAATTAATCCAAACTCTTGAAACCACGAAATATTACAAGAATGTCAAGGTCTGACAGCTCTTGTTCCCACACGTCGGCCGTATGCTAATCGAGACTCAGCCGTTCAGTGCGGAGGAGGGATTGCCGATTCTTTCGTATAATCCCAAAATTCCTGCAATCTCGCTCCCTGTCAGATAAATAAAGAGGGCTCCTTTATACTGTGTAATGGAGCTAGGTCTGTTCTATGTATCATGCAGCATCGGCGAATTTCTAGAGGTATTCGGGGAATTCACATGGGTCAGGTCTGCCTAATATCCCGCTAAACCCTGCGCTCAATATGTATTTATCAGGACTTCTCACCTGTGTAGGAGTTAGCGTCTCTACAAACCGTTACCAAAGGGACGCATTTGCAGCGTGTACCGAACAATATCCACATCTAGACACCACACTTAAAGTAATACTGCCACTTGAGGATGAACGAACGCACTGGTCAAGACCACCTTCCGACCTTCTAGAGCCGCATCAACATCCGTTCTTGATCCTTGAGCAATGTCACTCCAAACTCCTTGCATTCAGAGAACAGCCTTGGAATGACACAGTCTCCGACCTGAACTTCCGAAGCGCAGCTTCCCAATCACTTGCCGTCCAGCATGTCTTCTCTACGCGTTGGCGACGTACACTCCTGCGGCTCTTTTTCATCAATGATGCTCACAGCGTTCCCTTGCCCGATAGTAGTTCTGCTGCCAACATCTTTTCCAACCTCTCCGATCCCTACGCCAAAGTCTCGCCGACAGATTGTGCATGTTCAACGTCTCATGGGCCGGTTTTTACGAATTGATCGTGCTCTGTTGTCTAAACAAGACATGGAACAGTATCACTTACTCTCAGAAGACGAAGACATCGAGGCGTGGTGAGCTGAAGACATGTTTCCACCGGGACCCCATCTGGTGCATGGACTTTGTGCTGTATGTGAGACGCGCCTTCAAGGAACATCGGTGGCTCTCGTGGACGGATGAGACATGGGCCTTTTAGAGCACCAAGGCTTTCAACTTCTCATTTGCAGGTGGGTAGGTCTGGCCCTATCGATGTGTCTTGGTAAATCGCTAACGTCATTCATCCGTTAGTCCTTCAATACATTAGCCGGATTCCTCTGGGAGAAGTGCCGACAACCTCACTCATCGCGAAGGCTGCCACTGGCATTACACAAGTCTAATCGAGGCTCACGTTTCACGATGTCCTCGCAGACACTATCTACACTCGCTATTTTTGTCTCTGCGAAACGAATGGAAGCTTGGAGACTGCTGCGTCGCAGCCCGGCGAGTTAGGAAGCGAATTGGGCCTCGGATCGGCTGGTGACGATGGGAGGCGGTGCAATCAGCGATACAGCAAGGGGCTTTCAGTGTGGCAAGAAAGATGCCGCTGGATGCCCCTACGAAAATGATAAGTAGGCCCGACTCGTGCTGACGGAAGGAGGTGGGGGTGGTGCTCGAGAATGGATGTGAGCGGCGGCATGGCGATCAGGGCCTTGACAATGAAATAAAGTGGTCCAAGGGGTTGGACTAGTTCTTATGGCAGCCTCTGGGCTTGGGCCTAGAGCATGGCCTATTTGATATATCGATAGGTCCAACAGACTGCTATCTAAATCAGTACAGATACGAACAAAGGGGTCAGGTCTGAGGCCTCATCTGGCCCCGTTCAATTTCCTCTTGATCGTGCCTCGGAGATTGTTCCTGAACATCGATTCCCGCCGAACGACCATAGGCCTTCGAAATCTTGAAAATATCACGTCTCTGGATTTAGGCATGCAAGTAGCGCGTGCCTGGGGCTCTTTAGCCACGAATAAGAGAGGCGGTGGTGGGTTTTCCTGTAAGAAGACGCAGATCATTTTCGGCACTACGTGGGGCGAGTGGCTCTTTTGTTGATAGTAAGGTCCACACCGGCCAAGAAACTACGCCCCAGGGCCAGTGTGATGATCTGTATCAGGCCACGATGCCCTCGTTTTAGGAAGTGCCAAGGGCTTGTAGAAACGAGCCCTGAACAGAGAATCCGGCGATAGTTACACATAAAAAGCCTCATCAACTCCCTTGAGGAGCTCTGTAGCTGAGAAATCAAGCTTTCACACCCGTTTATTTAACATCTTTTGGTCCTGGCTTCTATTTACGGCCTACGATCTCTTTCAGATTTCGAATGTCTTCAACCGACGGGTTCGAAGGCAGTTGATCGACAAGTAAATCATGATAGCTGAATATCGATCGTGGTCTGGCGTTTTGCCGCTGGAATTGCTCAACCCAAAATAGGCTTGGAATGCCATCGTCTCGAATTCCAGCTGCACATGACCCAAGCTCTTCGGCATATGCGTTCCGATCATCCAGAGTTCTCGCCACTTGAATTCCGTGGACCGCCATCTTCGTGATGCTTCGTGAGTTACAATGAAACCAGCTAAGGGAGCCACTCTGTCGTCTTTTCTTTATTAATTTCCTGTGGCTTGTTCCTGCCCCTGAGCTCGCGGCATTACAGGCCCGCACAAAGAAACTACCTAGAGCACAGGGGCACAATGCTTGACGATAATTTGAAGCTTCCAGAACGGCAGAAAAAGTTACCGCATCCACTCACGAAATTCTGCTCTCCAAAATTGTCCCGTATAGATGACAAAGCGGAACGCCGTTAGTTATATCTGAACTACAAGCAGCTTCGGCTCGGGGCACCGATTGTTACCCTGCACACCCTTCGTTTTGGGCACCCCTCTTCCGAATTTTGCTCTAGGTACTACCGAATTCATTGGAGACCGCCGACATGGCCAAAGCAGCAACCGAATCCCCTTCTCTGATGACTGGCAATGCGGTTACGTCGGACTTACCTATCCATGAACACATGTCCTCCCTGAGACAGCTCCAGCTCGGCGTGACTTTCGCGGAGTACGCGCACCACGCCTCGATCACTCGGGCTAAGGAGAAACGAGCCAATGAGGAATACATGCGCACACGAGGTCCGGTCACCCTCACTAGTCTGATCAAGGATAGATTCAGCAAGGGCCACGTACGGGCATTGCAGCAAGTCGAGAGCATAGTCGACCGGACTGAATCTGCGCAGGACCAAAAGTCCGGGCAGAAAGATGACTCAATCATCCAGACATTGCTGATTGATGTGAAAGACAATGCTAGGCCCTCGACCACGGACGAGCTGCACTTAGCGAATAGGGCCCTTCGCACAGCAGGGTGGGGAAGTGTCTTCTACCTCATCACAACAGACGTCCTTGGACCTTCAAACACGCCGTGAGTACCCTGATGTGGAAATCTTCTGGTATCATCATCTTACTTACCGCTTGCACAGATGGGCCTTCGCGCAGACGGGATACGGTCCAGGCGTCGCTATGTATGTTGCCTTTGGAATGCTCTCGGCCTAGTACGTCTGATCCATGCCATCTTCGCCTCTTATCTATGACCTAACAAAAGCAGTTCTGGTTGGCTGTTGTGGAAAATGTTTCTCGGTCTGGATTCGCATCGTTACCCTCTGAGGAATTACGCCGACATATTCTTGCGCCTGTTTGGACCTGGTGCTGGATGCTTTGTTCACCTTGCCCAGGTAGTCCAGCTGATCCTCTCAATTGCGTATCTCATTCTCCTGAACGGCCAGGCGATCTCGCAGATCTCACAAAAAACGTCAGGGGTGAATGGGCTTTGTTTTATTGTCTGTGTCCTGATCTTCACCTTGGTTGGCATGGTGGCCGGCCAGGTTCGGACTCTCCAGCGTTTTGCTTGGCTGGCCAATTTCTCCGTATGCATCCAGCTCATCCAGGTATTCATCATGTGAGTACCTCCCCCAGATACCACAGCATTGTTAATTTCTTACGTGTCAAATAGTATGGGGCTCGTAACGTATTTTGCACCTAATTACGCCGCCATTGAGGCATCGTTCGGTATGCCACCGGGTCCGATCCGGACGTTCGCAGGAACGCCACCTGACGGACTCAAAACAGGCGGTAGTGGCGCTGGGGCTGGAATTAACGCCGCTTCACAAGCCGTCTTGGCATACGGAGGCGCCATGTTCTTTCCGGCATTCATGGCTGAGATGCGCCACCCCATGGACTTCTGGAAGGGGATGATCTGCGCTCAGGCACTTCTCACCGTTGTGTATGTCGTCTTCGGCGCACAGGTCTACCGACATTACGGTCAGTATTCGTACCTTCCAATCGTGCAGGGCATCGGCAACTACGGTTGGCAGACAGCCTTGAACGTTATGTCGATGCTGGCCGGCCTGATCGCGACTTGCCTTTACACGAATATCGGGTTGAAGATTGCATACGTCGAGGCCTTGCAGCCTTTCGGATTCCCGCCCCTGACGACGAGGAAGGGAAAGTTCTGGTGGGCGGTAATGGCCCCCGTAGTCTGGACTGTCGGATTCGTGATAGCTCCAGCAATCCCACAGCTATCCTCCGTATCGAGCTTCGGCGGTGCGCTATTTGGGATCGGGTTCAGCTACATCTTCCCTGCCCTCGGTGCGCTAGGCTATTTCATCCGCGAGGACGCTATCGTGGCCGACGTTGAGACTTTCGATGAAGCTAACCGGACCTACAACTACATGGACCATGGCTGGAAGCGCTTCCTCCGGGCTTTCAAGAAGCGGCCTCTCTTTCACTTGTGGAACTTGATATATTTACTCTGCTCACTGGGAGGTTGTGTCCTCGGATGCTATACTGCGATCAAACAGATGATACTTATCTTTCAGTCGGGCGTTGTCACGAGCTTCACTTGCGCTAGTCCAGTCTAAGCATTATTACCTTACTAGTCGAGAGCGGTATGAAGGAAGCGGTATGAAGGAAGCCGGAAAGTCGGAAAGCCTAGGGATGTGCATTTCGTTTTCGAAAATCTCCATGAGCCCAATAAAGACCGAAGTCAGAATCCATTTTGGTCCTGCATGCAAAGGCGATTTGTTCAAGATGACCCTTCATACGAGGGGGCGAAAGCGAGCATCGCTGTTGCTTCATGACGTACGAATAGAATTCGACTTTGGACGTGTGAAAAAGATAAAATAAAATAAGTACACCGCTATATTAGACCACATGATGTTCTTGCAAGTCGATGGTATCCCAGAAGGATGGCAAGTATGGATGGCGACAAGGAATTTTGATTCTCACTGTGGGGCCTTTTGCTGCCCTCACGAGCAGTCTCTCCATAGATCCAGAAGTCAGACCAAGAACATATTTTCAGAGACTTGCCGAGGAGTTTTGCAAGGCGAGGATGGCTCTGCGTCTGATGGCAGGAATGATGTAGCGTTGCAGTCGTGGCTGGCAGCCTAGGCTGACTGTCATTTCGAACTTCTCTTGCTGTAATAATGTGGCGAGGATTTCTAGTAGGTTAACTAGGCTAAATATAATAGGTCTATAGTGGGAAAGGAAAAAAGGAGTTCGATGTAGCCTCGCTACCCTCGCCTGTCGGCCGACGGACATGTCCCGCATTATGCAAGGACTGATCATGTGGCTCAGACCGTTAGCACGGTCCTTGTCTCTCCCCTTTTCAGCGCGATGTACGATTTTCTGGCCTGTCAGAGGTAGCCTTGTTTCTAAGTGCTATGGGAGATGAGTCAAGACGTCAAGCATATCTCAGTGAGACCAATTGTAAGTCGTTCGATGCGTTGATTGAGGGCAGCACAGACCCATACTATCTGTTGCCTAGTGCCTAAGCCGATCGACTCAATCTCAGAACCCATTCTAGAGACAGATGCGACGCAGTACTCCCAGAAAGCAACCTAACCAAAGCGCCCGCAGCCTAACCAAAGCGCCCGCAGCCTAACCAAAGCAGAAGCAAGGCAATCGAACGACGTAAGAGAAAAACAGAAACCATTTCTAAGCCAAATCAGGTGCTAGCCTGGGGATCATCCATATTGGTGTGTGTAGACCCTGCCATCCTCTGTCAACAGATCCTGGGGGCGGGGGGCGGGTTTTTTTTTTGGGGGGGTTTTTTTTTTTGGGGGGGGGGTTTTTTTTTTTTGTGTGTGTGTGTGTGTGTGTGTGTTCTTCCCCCCTCCCCCCATCCATATGTCCACCACTCCTATACCCCGTCCCAGTAAAGCCATGCTCACCTAACCGGGGTTTTTTGGTTGGTGGTTTCTTTCCGCGGGCGTTGTTTTATAGTGATTTGCCTCCCTCGTCAACACTGGTGATGGTGGCCGGATGAAGGCCGGATGAAGTCGTGGTGTTCATGAGAGTCCACGAGCCTGGGTCAGCTCTTCCACGAAGGCATCTAGATGCTTCCGCTTTTTGGAGTAGTATGCTGATGCACCCCGTGGGCGTTCCCGATAGATGGTGGGGGAGTAGTAGAGTTTGGGATACTTGGCAGCTTCCCTTACGCTGTAGGTTAAATTGGCTTAGCAATGAACATGGAGAGTGGATGCCACCGGGTTCACTTACCATGAGTCGGTGGGCTTGTCGCAGTTGTGCCACCATGTAGAGTGCCTGTTCCTGGGTCTGTGGCGGTAGCTTTCTATGGAGCATTCGGGTGGGCAGGTCCAGTATTTGCGGCCGAGCTCTTCTAGTTCCCATGAGCTATATCGGTGTTTGCCAAGGAGGTGATGTTTGGCGAGTGAGTCGTTGATCTTCTGTTTGGCCTTGCCGGCCTTTTCTTTGAGTTTGCGGGCAACCGCCCGCACGGCGTTCTTGATGTTGTTGTTGGAAGTCATTTTGGCGGTGGTGTGAGAAGTTGAGTGGGTAGTTGTGTGTGAGAATTTGAGTGTGGGTCGTTGGGTGTGAGCAGTTGGGTGTGAGCAGTTGTAGTTGTTATCATGCCGGTAAGTTGTCTTGAATCTTTGTTATGCAATGGGGGTTACCGGCATGATGAAGAGAAGGGAAAAAAATCCGAGTCCGGTCTCTGGGAAAACGCTTCCATTTTATAATCTGGACGAGGCTGCAGTGGCCCTCGCGAGCAATGACCGGCGCAACAAGACTCCGACCCATCTTCTCCACCTGGAGGCAGTTGTTTCCTAGTTTCGAATGCAGATCACGACTAGTGTGTTGGTAGTCCTGCAGGTTACAGCCTGAAAACGAGGCTAGCCTCGCCTAGTTTGTACGAGGCACGGTCCGGAACGTTGAAAACTGGCCAGAACATAGCGGCCACAGGCCTGATGACTCTCTTTCCCAGCCTCATGATTCTTTAGTTAGAGATCAATTCGAGTGTCGCCGCATGTGCGGCCCCATCATGCCTCATCGATTGCACTACAATGTCTGGTCATCCTGCTTCGCTTCGCTTCTGATCGTTCTGGACAGATCGATATGATTCTTGTCGTTTCTGATCGGCGTAGATATCTCGCTCATGGACCTGATGACCCCCCTTTCCCAACCCCCTAACTTCTTCAGTCGTACGAGAATACTATTGCCGTCACACATGCTCCATTAGCTACCGATTCACGCAGGCAAACCTATGACGAGCTGGATCGATCCTTTAGCTATCTCTGGTTTCTAATGATTCTCAACATACGATAACATTCTATCGAGTTCTGCTCGTGTAGTCATCGCGCTCACATTATGACGCGCTGTTTCTAGTTCATATATGGCGCACAGCGCAATGGACAGATATCACAATGTTTGGGCGAGGGATAGCCTACGTACTTGACTCTCAACCCAGAAAGTCGAAAAAGCATACAGCGAGGAAGAAGGCCCAGGCGGCCACGGGCCACGGCAATTCAGAATAGGTTTAGGTACTTCAAAAGTGAGGGCACACCTATAGAACCATGTCGATCCCGATCGGACTGAACCTGTGACAGTGGCTGCATAGGTCATAGATAGCATAGTACAATAGCGAGAAATATGCTGCATGATTCCCACGAGGGGTAATCACTGACAACTTGGCGCCTAGAACATTCGAGGCTCGAATGCGCTCACACTGAGCGCATCACATCGATCAACGACAGCGTATGGGGAAAGACTGATTGGGGCCTCGCAGGGGCAAGCTCACGGACCGGCATCGACTTAGCCGGACTTGTGACTGACACCATAGAAACCTTCAGAAGGGCAAGGATGCTCACATGTGCAACTAAGGCGCCGAGTCCATCAGGCAGGCGCGAGACCGGCAGGATTCTTACTGTGAACACCAGGTGATACGGCGTCACGACTGTGCGTCACGTCATTTTCATACCACCAGTCTCTCAATTGATGAAGCTCACCGGCACAAGACCGGGCCATTAGCCTCGAGCATCTGGAGCCGGTCTAGCACAGCACAAATGAATTGACAGTTCCTAGAATGGGGAGTGGCTCTCTAAATTTCCAATAAAGCTCTATAAGTATTCCATACCGAATTGGACAATGTTCAAATAAAAAGTGTCTCGTGGAGAAAGGAGCGGTGCTGATACAGTCAGTGGTAATAGTGATGGCTCTTTATTGATGACGTAAGCGAGGCTGCCCAGCCCACAAGCCCTCGGCGGGCACCCTTCAGCCGTAGCCGTTCTTCGAAGTACGGCGACATCTGGAATAACGCCCTTCTGCACTTCTCGTACTGTCCCGGAAAGAGCAGGGCCCGTAGATGAACGATTCCTTGTGCGACTATCCTGCCTTCTGTGCCGTGATGTGCCCTCGGGCCGTAATATTATTAGTAGGGGTCTGTCAGAAAGGGGAACCTTGGAAGGTGCTAGTTCCTAGAGTAATGCCACACTGGCCGTATGTGGTGAGGACCCTTGCTTGCCGGTCATTGGACATAAGCCATTACCAGAGCACTTCAAGGCGAAGCGCCTGCCCATTTTGCTTGGAGACCTTGCCCTACCTCTCGACCAATTCGTAGGCAGCGGTGCTGTCCGGCCATACCTGAAGGTAGACTTTCAGCCTGAGGCCTTTCTGTAGTAGTTGAAGGATCTGCGATTACGATGCGGCCTATCCGAGTGCGCTTACACTTAGTCGGTGGCACAGGCGGCTTAGGAACAGGCCTGTTCCGAAGCCTTCTTGTCCCCCTTCGGTATGCAGTTGACTCGTGCGTGAATTAACCAGGGCTCGAATCCGATGCGTGGTTTGGATAGCTCTCAATGTACCCAATGCGGCACAGCGAAGAACCCAGGTTATCGAGATATCCGCAGCTGCTGTGGATTGCGTATGGTCTGACGGTTGTAAGGAACGGATGGATAGTCATAAGGATAGGGCATCTAGACGCTTCCGTACATACAGTCATCCGCTGCACTGATTCCTTGAAAGCTGATCACTTCATCTGCTGATGTTCAGCGTGCCCTCTTTTGCCCTGGCCTCAGCTGACAGCCCTGTGCATCGTGGAGCAGGATCAGAGTCTGTGGTCCTGCTCCATGTTGGGTTACCGTATCCTAACCCTGTTCTGGGTCGCTAGCCCCCATCTAGATTGACTCTGGCCGGGACGAGGGTGCTCTGAGAGCAGACTGTGCATTCTGGATCTGGGTCGACGACCATCACCCTTGCAGTCGCTCTGGTCAAGGCGAAGGAACTGGTGTTGATGGGATGGTCGCGATGCGCGTCTACCAGCTTGAAGGACTTACCTAGGCGACCGGCACCACTCTAGGTGCTCAGGGTGTTGTCAACTTGTCCTCAGCAGTGCGAGCCCGGAGTCGGTGATATCGCGAGCCTTCTTCTCGTGGAGTCGTGCAGACACCGTGGTGCTGGTACTCGGGATGGAGAGTAACCTCGTTGTCAGGGCTTTGGGTTTGATGATGTGAGCGGGGCTCCCCTACAGATCGAGGCCGATACTAATGGTGGTGCAATGTGGGTTGAAAGGAGACGGGCATGAGGGCACAAAATGTGTAAAGGAACATCGGAGAGAGTGTTTTTGAATCAGGGCCATCACTGTTGTGGAAGAGGTGGGGGAAGTCAAATTCCCAAGGTGTTATTCAATGCTGACGATGGCAAGAACAATATGACATCGTACCATGAAGGCTGCGGGGCATGTATGAAGAAGGCATGACATACACCGCCACCCTCGGCTGGGGCCACCCTTATCTTGTCAACCTAGCCGCGGCTGCCTTGTGCACCTTTACATGGTACGTCGCACTCTTCCTTCAAATTATTGCGAGAGGTAGGATGGCTTCCTTCCTTCCTTCCTTCCTTCCTTGCCCTCTGAGAGAGAATAAATGGCATCGACCGTTCTTCGAGTTATTCACTATCATGTCTTCCATGCTGTAGTATGCCTTGCCGCTCCAACACTTGTAAAGTGGAATTCGGGTTGCAACTCAGTAGCCTTGTTTGTGCTAGCCTTAGAAGGGTGCATGTGCATGTAGCCTCGTCTGGGCGGGAGTAAGCTCAGCACCACGTGGGGCCTCACACAGCTACAACACTCTGCATCTCGTTCACTTGTCCTAAGATTAGTATTTCTTCTACAAGATATCGATTGAACTTCTTATCGGCCAAAGCAAAATTTGGAAATACCTATCCATCTTTGTTTGGCGTCTCCCACGATCAGTGGGCTCATGGTATTCCGTCTTCGGACGCTAGGACTATTTAAGTAAACTACTAGTTTGGTCCTCCTCAAAAGAGTCCGGCCAACAACCGGGCTGCTTGATCTCGCATAAGACGGTTCGGGCGCTTTCTCTCTCGGCTTTGCAGGAAGAAGGATTCGCGCCCTTCACGGTATTTCTTGGGGGTGTGCGTGGAGAGTCTTGGTTCGGCATGCGATTAATTTCCTTCTGCACCCCTTACGTCCCCAACAGCAGTGATTGGTGAGACCGTTGAAAGCGTAGTGTCCTCCTCCATGCCGCCGTGGTCCTCTTCATCTCTCGGTCCGTAAGCCGGGATCGTACCCGTGACAGCCGTAGTACCGGTCGTGAACCCCATTCTCTCTACCGTCACGACTGTTCTCCACCAGCCGATAATGCTGTCCTTTCTAAAACCCCTCCTGACAAGATCTGCGGCGCGTGGATGGCCGCCTTGGTCGTTTCGGACTAACCCTGCGTCTTGCGGTGGCTGCCCACTCCAGAAGGATCGCGTGAACATAGGCCGGAAAACGGGCGCGTTTATCTGCAGAATTAGGTGTTAGGATTAGGGGGGTCACTAGACCTGCGCTTTAACACAGAGAAAGGTCACTCGGAAGACATATGCCAAAGTGTCTAGCCACTTCGGCTTGCTCGAAGACATAAGAAACCACGTCGGGAAGCCCTCGGAAGCGTGCCAGCGGTGGGAAACGCAGACATAAATGAAAGGAAGTCCTTACGGCTAAAACGCCTACAGAGCACTCTCGAAGTCCCCACTTGTTGACTGTTACCTAGGTCCCGTCAGTAATGATCCTGATATGTAGGGAGACTGGATATGTACTCACAGTCGATGGCTCCCCGTCGAGGGTGTTGACAACGCCTAAGAAGTGAGGTTAGCAGACGCCTTTGTAACTGATCCTCATGGATAACTTTATGATGGCTTCAGAGAACGTAGTCTCGTATAACACGGAACATACGCATTATGGCTGCGGCGATCACGAAGAGACCGGAGCAGAGTAATATCGTCACGAATGCTTTCTTGACAGGGTTGACATTGAGTTCTCTCAGCAGAGGTAGGGGGAGGATCAGAATGGTCATGTTTGTCAAAATATCTAGAGACGGGATCAGCACGTGAACCCATCGATAAAATTCAAGCAAGCACTCACTGAGAGCTGTTGTGACCACAAGGTTGTGTAGTTTGAACGTGCACTCGTAGCTTGGTAGGGGCTGGACCTGCCAGTTTGAAGAGAAAGGCTGGCAGTCAAGAGAGATGGTTAAGATAACGGCCAAATAAGATACTGAAGCAAAACCAGCAAGCCATTTGAATACGCTCGGGGGCCAGAGACGACCAAGAAGGCGCTTGCTGATCACGTCAGTTGTCAACGTCGTCCTTTCGGACGATATGTGAGGCTCACTAGAACAGGATTATAGTAGCCTATAGGAATGTCAGAATGATTGAAAAAGGATTTGGGAGCCTCTGGTTGGGAGCACTATCCTTCATACTCCAAAGCAGACTGGCGTATAAATACCAAGCGCCCTCTTGACACTTGGAGCCGTAGACAAGACGTTCGATATCACCCTGGGCCAACGTGTCTATCTCGGCTTGTGTGACATCCACATTTGTGCCGTATACATCTGAGACGGCACTCTGAACGTGAGCCTTCCTTCTCGTAAGAGCGGTTCAACGGAAACGAACATACGGACTTGTTCGACTGCGACACGGGTCAGCACACCTTGCCATGGGATTGAATACTGATAGCCACTTACCCAGTGTCATACATGCAAGCCATGTTGCGAGCGTCTTCCATTCCTGTCAGCGCAATTGCTCGTATCCTTATTGGTATCCTATAAGGTCGAGGCGTGTATAGGAGGCTCACAATAATGCCGACGTAGTCGTCATGTTCAAGGCCACTCAAACCCACCCTTCGGATTCGCACTGGAAACCGCAAAATGATGATAAAGATCCCGAAAAAGTAGAGACACCAGAACTCGGGCAGAAACTCAGGGTCTCTATCTAGGTATTCGTCGAGGGAGGCAGTGCCGTTCTGAGGAGGTGACGCCATCTGATAGCTGCGCGCTGGGCCTCCAGTTCTCGGTGATAGCCATCAAGTTGCCAGCTATTTACCTAGGTAATCTGATTTGGAGAACATGTCGCATCGAGTTTTGGAGGGTGTCGTCGGTCGTGTGGAGATCTCTGTAGATGGGGGTGAGCGCGCGGGCCTGCCCCCGTTGGGGCAAAGGTTTAAAATTAGAGTTTTGGACTGCATATGTCTGGTGCCGCAGGCAAACCACGCGAATACGAAATTAAAGCTTCGGGTACCAAGACTCGATGATGTCGGTTCTGACTCGACACGGGCTTTTCGGAGAATGCAATATAGCCTATGGCAAGGGATGTACGACACGAGCTGGTAGTATTATAGTAAGCTGTAGCGCAACACGTTTCGATTAGCTTTGTTTAGCCTCAGACAATGTTACTATCTTCCGCGACAATATTTACTCCAGATATATCGCGGAGGTACTCATGGCAAGAGAGAGTAGGAAGTTGGAGGAACAAGTCCGGTTCGGATGAGTTTGTATGCGAGCGCTATTGAAAGGATGGCCATCCCCATTGCTGACTAGGAATGATGGTGGCTATATAGCTGCGTAGAGGGCAGTCTCTCACAGTTCGTAGTTAGGACGTTGAGAAGGAAGTGCTAACTGATTTTGGGAGACGAAGCGCCTGAATTGGTGGAGAGACGTGCCGCTTATCAGGCTAGGCGGTCTGTGCCCGTTTCTGTTGGAAGAGTCTAGAGATGAATGGCCTTTCGTTCTACATTTCCATTCGACTGCCAAGATGGGACACGAACTATCTGAAACTCTAGTGTGGCAATGATTGCTCTCAACTTCAATATCTCCGAGCAAAGTCCAGACTCTGTGTTAGAAAAGCAATGGCAAGCAGTACACTCACCATCAACTACCTCTAGTTCAGATCCAGAAAAGTACAGTCACCATGCCGTAGTCCGCGCGAAAAAGTCTTAATAGCTTCCAGAATGTCATTACTGCAGCACGTATGGCGTGTGGCTAATTGGAGGCATGCATCGAGGCAAGCCAACTAGGAACGCCTTGGCCTTCATGACTGAACGGGAGGGTAGGGAGAAATGCCCATGGGGGCCGGGTTTGAGCTCCTATGAAGGCGCAGATTCTGTCATCTGAAGTACATGAAGCTTTCGTATTCATTCAAGGCAAGGGTTCAAGTTCGGTGACGAGTTCAGAGAGCAACCACAGCTAGTTGTTATTCTGGCCACAAGCAGTCTAGACTCATTATCTGTAGTCTTTTAATGCTTTTGATAATCATCCAGGGAAGCAAACTACTTGTTAAATGTGCTATTGAATTAAAATAACCCTGACCTTTAACTTCGAGTAGACTATCAAGAGTCAACCTGACAAGCAGTATCAGGACAGTACCCATGATTGCCAGCGTAAGAGCATAACCCGAGGTAAGAATCATCCTCAGTGCCCAAAGGTATGCAATCTGTACCTGTAGTCGCAGGGGCAGTATTCGCAGTTTCGCTATAAGCCGTACACGTACAAACGCCAGTAGGACAATAGCCGTAGTAGCAACTGAAAGAACAAAGGCCTGAGTAGTTCCCCACTCCAGTACCCGAGACACAGACCCCCGAAGACGTGGCTGAGGCCGCGATCGACGAAGTTGTAGTGGCCGTTGATAGTGTGCTCGTAACGGCCGGGGTTGTCGTGCTTGAGGACTGAGCCGTCGAGCTCGTCTTGGAAATTGTGGAGCTGGATGTGGCTAGGCTCGAACCAATCGTGATAGCTGGAGTCGACGAGGGTGTAAGTGTGGCTGTTCCTAACGAAGGAGTTGCGAGGCACGTCGTGACCGAGAGGCTGAGAGTCAGGGAATTTAAGCCGTCTGGCTGTAGTTCATCGGGGAACGGACTTGTCTCTGGCAAGGTACCGACATAAGCGTTGAAGTTGTATAGCCCGCAAGGGCATATGTCTGTGATATCCTTCAGGCTCTGGCCGCTCAGCACAGTCTCACCGTCTCTGGCCAGGAAGAAGCTTTGTGTTCCGATCTCCATATCCACCTCATAAGATGATATGCCCGCCGGAGCGTCGAATTCCTGGACCGTGCTTCCAGATTGAATAGTTACAGTTCCAGCCTCTGTAAGCATGGCCACGACAAAGACGGAATCGGCCATGTCTTCATAGCCGTTGGGCTTCCCCACGAAGTAGTTGCCGGAGGCGTTGTTCACGTCACCCGCCGCAGTGCATGTATCTGTTGCGTCGCAGTCGAGGGACTTGAGATTTTGTCGATACCAGTAAACGATCTCATCGGCTGTCACATAGCTGTCGGCAGAAGTCGCTCCAGCAAGAAAAGCCTCGATGAATGGCTTAGCAATGTCCAGCCAGCCATCGTGAGGCATGTCGTTCGTCCACTTCGAGTTTCCATCGTCATAGTGAGGTGAGTTCAGAGGTCCAATATAGTGCCTATGACTCGTTAATAAATTGATCGCTTTTGTCTTGCTGCAGTCATACAATTTTGTTGCTTAATTGTCGAGACGCCGGAAGATTCCGGGAGGGGGGGGGGGCATGGTACAAATACAGTATGACTTACGATTCCCCATAATCATTCCATGTGATAATCTCAACGAACCTAGGGCCGAGGCTCAGAATCTCGTTCCATCGTGTGTACCATAGACTGTAAATCACATTAGTCAACCCCATATGGTCTCTGAATGAGTGAATGTCGTCTCCCAGAGGTGTATGGTAACGTACAGATCACTTGGGAACACGAAGTTCTTCGAGTACGACACCTCGGCACCGTAGTGCGTACTAAACCATGCTGACACGGCTGAGAAAACATGTCAGAATGAATATGTATCGACTCAGACTCATTGTGTTTGGGATGGAGACCTACGTGCGATGTATGTGTCTACTGAGCCCAACGCCGCAATGTAACTATCATCACCATCCCCAATCGTTACGTTTGAACCAGCTGTAGGCGCCTTGTTGTCGCCATTGTTGGGCCACGCCATCCAGTTGAGTGCGGCATCGATCGTGCTGAAGTCCGACTCCCCAGGATGAAAATTGGGCGCGACTTAGAACGTCAGCTCAAGCTTTCCGGAACATTGTTATGCAATGCATGATTTCAGATGAAAACCATCTGGTCGAGACAACCATGACACATAGAGCATAGGGCGGATGGAGCTTACAGAAAATGTCAACGCCAGCACTGTCATGTATCGCACTCACGTCAACTCCGTCCCCGGCAAAAGATGAGACAAAGACTTTATCGTCAACCATTAATTGAGCATCCATGCTGGCGTATTGAGCTATCACTTCACCAATCTCGGTGGCCTGAGCAGTGGTCCACCAGTTGAAGTCAAAGGATATGAAGACCTTCATGTCGTTGTTGGCGGCAGATTCATAAGCATAGTTCAACTGAGTATCTGTGTAATCGTCGACACCAATGTTCAAAGCAAACGCGGTGATGCCTATTGCCTTTGCTCGTTGCATGTCAGCATCGTAGTCGGCAGAGCTTGTCCGATCGGACACAATGCCGATCATGAAATGACAGAACACATAGCGATCCGTTGTCTGCTTCTTCGCGATAGCATGTGTATCATCCTGTCGGAAGCCTGAAAGCACTGTGGTAGCTAGAAGAGATAATGCCACAACGAGGCTCTGAAGTAGGGACATCTTAAGTCTTGTGCCGCTCTCAGGGCGAGGCGTAAGACTGGTATAGGCGCGAGTTGGAAAGAAGGGTTGACACGGTGACTTGAAGCTGTTGGAAGGCACTTCCAGCACATTTATACAGTCCACCGGATCATATGTTTGCGAAAACCCTGGTACTACTATGGTAACAGGGCAGCTATAAAATCCGTCGAGTAGGGTCAACCTTGTCTGCCTGAAGCATCTTCATCACGTTGACCTTCAATGGGAATCGCCGAAATGCCGCCGTAGAGAGAACGTTCAGAGCTACACGGGGGTCTTTCCATTCTGACTCTGTACCGTTCTGAAGAACGTGCAGCAGTCCAAGGTTGTCTCGAGATACATGCAGACTCCTGCCATCCTACACCCGCATTGCCGGGGATGGACAAGGCCCCGAGTCATTGTGAACTGAACAGCGTAAGCGAACTCCTTCCTTCCCCCCGGTTCATATCCGGGGAGGGGAGGGTGATGCCTAAAGACTGCAAGTATCACAACGGATGACCAAATGGACTGGCCTGTTTTGCCCCATTCCCTTCAGCATCCTCCAAGGATTATTACAGCACAAGCTGCAATCCGGTTGTCCGTCCTCAGGCGGACTGAGCTTCCCACAAGACTTCTGGTTCAAGGGTACAGAAAGACGGACATTGGCTCTTGGGGTCTACAGCTGCCGGCACAACTTTGGAGGTTGCTGCAAGGTTGATGCTCGACAGATGGTCAGGCACCATCACATGCATATCCAGTGCACTGATGGCTCTGATGGAGGGAGTGACACTGAGAATTTTGTACGCGAGACCCCAAAAGACGGTCCCGAGGTCAGTGCATTTGACAAAGGATCGCATAGGATGTGGTTCATTTTCCTCGTGGCACAGCATAGTCACACAACACACTCGTGTCACGTTGCTCGGCCGGACGGGTGAGGCCAGGAACAGTACCAATAAATGAGACGCTTTGGACAGGGCCCAGATTGGTGCCCGCTCCTTACGTGATATGCATGTCTTTCATGTGGTCTCACCTCGTCAAAGCCATCAATGAACCATCGCCGCACCCGGATAGTCCGTCTTGATGTCTATTCCCGCAACCATCCATACGTGGAAGAGGAATGGCGGGTGCCTTCGCGCCGCAGAATCTCCATTGGCTTCAGAACCGTGCCAGCCTGATGGGGATTTTGCCCACATACCAGTACGAGTGACGGTAGTCTTCCCCTGCAGTAGGCACCGATCCTTCTAGACGGCTTTCTTCTGTCGTCGCGTCACTCGATGCGCTCCACAAGGATCGACGAAACTGTCAACGCTGAAGGCTAAAAATCATGCTTCTCCATCAGGTATTGGTGCTCGAGGTGCGTCGAAAAGCGATGTTCGTTTCCGATGAGAGGGACGTGCAGTTTACTGCAACCCTTTCGGCAAAACACATGTCATGCGTCGGGGTTGGTTGTGGATCACTGCACAGGCCCTTGATCGCTCTCCCAGTGACGTGCAGCGTCTACCCAGCGATAGGCCAGCACCTGGGCAGCTAAAGGTGCTCAAGTGGATTAGCCTTTGGACTAGGGGCAGAGGGACTCGAGCTTCCTCTTGATCTAATCAACCTAGCTTCTGAGGCTCTACTAAGCTTTGGTAGCGCTTGTCCAGCCCAACGACAAACCACTCGTTTCTTCAGATGTTATAAAAGAGCATGGCAATAATCGGAGTCACATGTACCTTGCCTGTCACCCGCAGCATGTGAAGTTGTATGATGGGATCGAGATCCTAAGAAAACGGGGGACCGGAGAGTTTCGCCGTTCGGACGCTGTGCATGAGGAGCTTCGGCAGGCCCCGCGGGACTGGCCAGCTTGAGTCCCGAAGCCCCTCGCATTCTCGGTCGTACTGGTCGCCGTGCGTGAAGACCTTCAGCTGCAAAACAGCTTGAAGGACGGGATGAGTTCGGCGCCGAGATTGAGGATCAGCGCGCGGCTGAGAGCGCCGACGCGACTTCAATGGTTTCCTGTGCAGTATTATTCCAAACAGCATTGGCAGCCCACGTCGGTGGCCATAAATATCGGAGGAGAAACTGTCTGTTCTTCTTTTAAGGCCGGAAATTCAACACGCAACATCACCGTCATTCTTGAGACTTGAAGCAAGGTAGAGAGTCTGGCACCAGAAAACGATGCCTCCGGAAAAGTCAACCACTATTATCAACGTTCAGGTCTTTGATGGAGAGCAAGTGCTTGATGGTCTGCACAATGTTACCATCATCGGGAATCAGATTTCCAGTGTATTACCTGCTTCATCGCATGACATTCGTCAAGATTTGTACTCGGAAATCGTCGATGGCGCCGGATGCACCCTTCTCCCCGGTCTGATCGACTCTCATGTCCATGTCGACAAAGAGGAACAGCTCGACAACTTTGCTTCGGCGGGTGTCACCGCCGTCCTGGACATGGCCTCCTGGCCGCTAAGCCAGACCACTGCCATGCGCGAAACCTCCATTGATGCCGACAGACCCAGGCCTGCCTTTCTCTCGGCCGGGCTCTTCGCCACTGGGCCTGGCAGTACACACTCGAAGCTTCCAGGCTCACCGCCCGATGCGGTACTCACGTCACCGGACCAAGCTAAGTCCTTCGTGGACCAGAGGGTTGCGGAGGGCTCTGACTACATAAAGCTGGTCGCCGACGTGCCGGGCCCATCACAGGAGACTCTCGACGCGTTGGTCGAAGCAGCAAGGGGGGCGAGAAAGAAGACGGTGGTGCATGCCGCAAGCCACGACGCGTTTCTCATGGCGGTTGAGAGCGGCGCGGACTGTGTAACACACACTCCGATGGACAGGCCTGTGGAAGAGGAATGGGCCAAGACGCTTACGGACCAAAACAGAGTCGTTTGTCCTACGCTGACGATGATGAGGGTTATGAGTCAGATCAAGAATACAGCCGCTGCTATTGCAGCCCCGGACGGCTTCGATACCACTCATCCGTCATCGAAACCCCGGCCCAAGCTCGATTTCACTCACTCCATGGAGTCTGTTCGCGTCTTGAGTGAGGCCGGTGTGCAGATACTGGCTGGGACAGACGCTAATGTGGGTTTTGTGCACATCGAGCACGGTCCGAGCCTGCACCAAGAAATGAGATTGTTGCAAGAGGCTGGGATGAAGCCCGTGGAGGTTCTGCGATCGGCTACCAGCCTTCCTGCTCTGTATTGGGGCTTGTCTGGGCGGGGACACATACATCCCCGTGCTACAGCCGATTTGGTGTTGACAAGAGGCCAGCCATATGATGACATTGGCCATATCGAGAACATTGAAATGGTGTGGATCGGCGGGAGGAAGGTTGAAGGTGTCAACCGAAAGAACGCGCTCTCTGTATAGCCTCTCCGGCAAGATACAACGGCCGAATCTTATTCCCATCTACGTTTCAGCATTCAAATATGGGACCCTACACCATAGACAACGATCGAAGGAATGACAGATACATGTATCTATATATCTGTATATTTAAGGAATCTGAGAACTAGAAAAATTTGCAACGTCAAATACCTCTCCGCGGGTATTGCTTTCTATCCGAAGGGACAACAGGCCATGTGCGCTTAAAGTGCTAAATCGAATCAGAAAATTGATATTGTTTAGTAGGACCACATGTATATCAGGATGTCTGGAAGCTAGCAACAAAGAACCACTCCATATAACTTTCAATGAGACCTGGGCTTCGGGAAACAACGAACAGAATTTGCAACCAACTGAGTCAATTGCTCGTGGCACCGAGCCAGTTGTAAAGAGGTTCGGCTCTAGGCTCACGCCCCAGGTAATCGGTCAACGTCTTCCACTCAGGCTGACTGCCCCCGGGTTTCAATAGAAGCTCTCTGTACCTCCGAGCTGCATCTTTGTTGTACGTGTCCTCCCGAAAGTATGTGTCAAAGATGTCAAGTGCCCACATACGTCCCCTACGCATGTTTTATCAGATCAGCTTGCCCGCAGATATGGTACAAAGGCCAGAAGACTCACAGAATGTAGGCATAATATCCTGCGTCATACCGGCCTGCCATCAGCAACCTCACGCAGGACTCCCCGTGTGCCCATTCCCACCCGTGCTGTCCAAGGGCCTCTCCCCCGTGGACCCCGACGACCTCCCACCATAACCTGTTATATGTGCTGCAGAGATCCATGTTGGCCAGTGATTCTGGACTTGGCGGGTCGTGTATCGCCATGTCATACGTTGCAAAGTGTAATGTTCTTAGAGTTCCGAGACACGAGGTAGTTGCAGACAGAACAGCCTCTATCAGGTGATCTGGAAGTTGCTGGGGAGGCAGTTCTTCCTGGACAGGATTCGCTGACTTCCAAACACCTTTATACTCTGGAGACACGTAGGAGTAGTGGCAAGAAACTTCGCGGAGGCGCTCGGGCGTCCACAGAAAATGTTCAAAGAGGATACTCGGCGTTTCGACGAAGTCTCGATCAACCCTGTCGAGGAGATTTAGTCCTGACGGATAGCTTGACAGTTGTGGGGCAAGGAAGGCTCTACCTTGGGCCATGGAATCGCGCAAACTTGGTACTGGAAAGTATGTTGTGCATGCCATGTCCGACTTCATGGAACAAAGACCTGACTTCATTGGCGCTGAGAAGTGACGGTTTTGAATCCGTAGGCTTGGCCTGGTTCATAATCAGGGCAGCACATGGGTATGCGCGAGTGCCGTCTCTCCGCTCAAAGCCCTGTCGACAATCAGCCGTGACCCTTCAAGTCGCCTCATACCTTAGCTCACCTTCTGAAGGTTGAATTGGCCTGCATGTGCGTACTTCCCCTCCCGTGGATGAAGGTCAAAGTATATGTAACCCAAGAATGAGGGAGTCGCACGTAGGTCCCAAACGAGATAGAGGAACACGTCGTCTTGCCACTTCATTTTTTCGAAACCGTCTCCGCGAAGTTCTTGGGCCCGTTCCTGGGTCACGAACTCGAAGTCGATCTCAAACAGGCGCCCATACAGTGACAAGATATTCCGGACGACTGTTCTTAGCTCGAAGTACTCCATAATAGACTTAGTATCAACAGCCTTTGTCTGCTCTTGGTGCAGGTTCTTGTAGAATGAAATGTCCCACAGGAAGAGCTGTGTCTGCACATCATTGGCCGCCTGTATGTCGGACTTCTTGAGTGCTAGGAGCTCGCTTGCCTCTTTCTGCCCGAGCGCGAAGATGTTGCGATGAATTTGGCTCAGCGTCCTCCGGACCGCGGCTGGATCGTTCATCATCCTGTTGGACATTTTGAATTGAGCCCAGGACTTCCAACCTTTTTGACGAGCGAGAGAATCCCGAAGCAGAATGATATCGCGAGAGATTGGGATGTTCGCCGGTACTCGATCCAGATTTTGAGTAAAGTAGCGCATCCGAGTCTGCTCCGATTTGGCAAATCTGAGGAGTCGTTCCCAGCGCGGTTTTTTGAAATCCACCCAATACATCCCTTCACACTCCCCATCACCCCTCTTCAGGGTATCGATGAACGCCTCAGGAAGACCGTCCAGCTCTGTCAGAGTGAACCACATACCGGAGGTGTCATTGTCGAGGTTCGAGATGTAATCCCTTTTCAACAATTCGAGTTTCTTCGAATCGGACTCGAACCGGGCCTTGGCCGGACCTTCCAAGTCGCAACCGTTTTCGGCGAATTGTGCATGGTGCTTGGTCAAGAACCTATAAGTCTCAGGGCTGGCAGATGCTTCGTTGGTCTGCTTAAGTACTACATCTACCAAGGCGAACATGTCTTGCCGTAGATAGCGATCAACTTCCGCCTCGCCTGTGAGCCGCTTGGCTTTCTTCGATGCTTCACGAATCTCTTTTGAAGGATGTGTCGTTGCCATCAGATATATCACATCATTCACAGCCATGATCTCATTCTCGAGATCAGCAACTGGAGTGATGGTGTTATCAATGCTTGCCTGGGCGGGGCTGACATTTTCCACGATCTTGTTCCACACCGATGCAGCCGCCGTGATTGTGGCCTTTGCATCCCTCAGCACAGACTCGGGCGTCGGGTCAAACAGTAGCGGGAGTTGGGGTGGTATGCCGTATTCTGTCATCGTAGTCAAGTCCTAGTCAGTGGACGGCGCAATTCACGGGCGCTACTTGAGATGTGAAAGCTGCAGAAATGGACCAAAACTAGTCGAATCTCGAGAACTTGAGGTCAGCCCTCGTCTGCTACGTTTTCATGTCCGGCCATAATGGCATTATTTCCGTTTAAAGGCGCGTTCCACTTTGTTCCATCCTTTCATGCTGGGAGTACTATGGTATCAGCTTGCACCACTCACGGGTCGACCTATTAGAAGGCGGCTTCGAAGCCGTGAGCCGATTACTGATCGACGCTTACCGCGGTGTGACTCCATGGATGCCATTCCGGTGACAGACAATACCCCACTCTTACTCAAACACGATACTGGATCTACATAGTATAAACGATCACTACCGACCTCATCAGACATTGGTATTGAATCTACACGCGCATTCCTGATCATTCGAAACTCGATAAGCCCAGGAATTTACCATGGATAGCGAGGAACTCACGTTCCCCCACATTCAGGATGTCCTCGGACAGTTGACAATGATCAAGACATATGTAAATATGATCCCTTGCTTTGTTCAGCACAGAGTGGAAACACTCGTGCTGTTCCTAGGAAGCGTCGGATCGATGGGTGGGATATGCAGACGCTTACCAGATGCGCCCCCCCCCCCCCAAGCTCTCGAAACGGAGGAGGGCTCACAGGCAGTTGTTGAAGAATTGCTAATAGTCGTTGTTTCAGACGGTTATCGCGTTAGGATTCCCGTCCAGCGCCCAGCCTGAATCCATCATGAAGGAGCTGCATCGCGCCGCGGACCAGCTCGTTGGAACATTTCCATATCTCGGGGGCCATGTCATCCGCCGGGGCAGCGGTCCCGGCAAGACCGGTCTGGCGACGGTATTGCCCTACCAGCCAGGAGCAAGGCCAAGTCCAGTGGTCTTCAGGGACTGCAAAGAGCTATGCAAGCCATTTCAAACAATCATAAGTCTAGGCGTCCCAATGGAAGTGCTTGATGGACAGATTCTTACTGTTCATAAACCTCTACCCGACATATACGACGAATCAGAGCAGCCTGCTCCTGTCTTGGAGATCCAGGCCAATTTTGTTCACGGCGGGGTGATTCTTGCGTTCCAGGGCAACCACAGCATCATGGACATGAACGGTATGGGTCAGGTCATTCGGCTCTATGCTAAGGCTCTTCGCGGCGAGGTCTTTTCCCATCACGAGATTGAGCAGGGCAATCGCGATCGGCGAAATATCGTCAAACTCCTTGGACCAAGTGACCAAAAGGCCGATATTAGCAGCAAGTATCCTATTTCCCCTTGACATCTCCGGCGATGTACCCGCAGAGAGGAGGGTACACGGGGCTACTGGTCCAGGGTTCTAACACGCAGCAGGATATCTGGTCAAGCAGACACAAGACTCAGCTCCGCAACCTCAGACGCCACCACCGGAGGCTCGATGGGTCTACTTGCATTTTCCTGCGGAGAAACTTCTCGAGCTCAAAGAAATTGCTTCGAGATCATCAAGCGACAACTGCAACGATGAAGCAACGCAATGGGTGTCTACGGATGACGCACTATCGGCCTTCCTCTGTACAAGAATCACAACGGCGCGGCTGAAGCGCTTGGATAAGGCCCCAGAGGCAATCTTCTGTCGAGCTTGCAATGGCCGGCGCTTTCTTGACATTCCCCCGGAGTATATTGGCCACCTTGTTTGGTGCGTTAGTAGCGAGGCCTCTCTCGAATCAGCAGCCGTCGCCACAGACTTTGGTAGCCTTGCGCGTCAGATGCGCGCAGACCTAGAGGCGGTCCGGCCCATCGAGATCCAGTCTTTCGCCACGGCTCTGGATGCCGCGGATGACAAAGGAGCACTGTCCTACGGCGCCCGACTCAACATGGTAGACGGCTTCGATCTATTGCTGTCAAGCTGGGCCGGAAATGGATTCAATCATACGATTTTCGGCGACCTAGGCAGGCCAACGTTCTCGAAGAGACCCAGATATCCACCAGTTGAAGGTCTCCTCTACTTCATGCCCAAGACTTTGGAGGGAGACGTGGACGTGGCCTGTTGTCTCAGGTCAGAGGACATCGACAATCTCAGAGCTGACCAGGACTTCACCAAATATGCTACATGGGTGGATTGAAAAGTCATGAATCACTTCCATATTCAAGATAAAATACTAGTCCTTGCATGTCCTTTCCCAGATGAATAAATTCGAGCCGACACCTGTGTCCCCCACGCCCAAAGAAGGCGCCCCATGTCCAGAGGGAGTTCTGCCATTGTGGGACCAAAGTGCACGGACGGTCGAATTACTGATCCGGACTTTCGCATCCCAAGGCGATAGCTGGTATTGTACTCACCTACCACCTGCCATCCTTGAATAACCGCTGTGACTGGTCATGGCGCGAATTAGTTAGGCCTGGACTTTGTCCGAGGCTCCCTCCATCGTCTCTTGCTGTGGCCTTTTTTTTTTCTTTTTTTCTTTTTTGGTTGGTTGGGCTGGCTAATGCAAGACTCTGATTTTCGGCATTTATGCTTAAACACTAGACATCTCATCTAGGCATGGCTAGACAGAAGATAATCAAAACATCCTCGTTCAGCTGCTGAGACCACTGATACTCGGTATTCAAGCTGACCCGGTCAAATCTTCAGCTGACTGATATGCGGGCTTCTGAGGAGACCTGCACGGTCGATCATTCACAGGTTACCTCGACTATGCCGAAAGAGGTAGGTCACAGGAAGAGCCTCGCCATGGAAGCCCCATCGACGAACAGTCGGTGGTTCATGAACCCTGCCGAGCTGCCATTCGCAGATTAGTTCATCTTCGCCTGCGGACCTTATTTCGACCTCCTCAATCTGCAGTGGATCATAGACACCCAATCCGACGCTCCAGAAGACGAACATCCACCTGACCCATTTGCTACTGATGTCGTATGTCAGGGTTCTGCTGTTCTGGGCGAAGAGACCTTCTCGAAGCGGCAGTCCGTTCCTAGCATCACGACAGTGTCTTACACGCTGAATGGGGCTTGAGAAAGGAACAATGTAGCCTCAATTTAGACGTTGGTCTTGGCAATGCGATCCCTGATATTCCCTCAAGATGCTCGAGATGTATATGAGGTCGCAAATCGCCCCCTGATCTCGCTGCATCTCTTGGTGCTACTCTGTGCGCCTCACCCTCGAGAACAGCCAAACAGGCAGACCAAACCTCTGATCGACCCGATCGTTCTCGTGAGATCAGTCTTCAGCTTTTGTTGTAGACGCACTCAACCAAGACGAGACGGGCTATCGACCTCAACATGTCTCTCAGGATTCTGGCGTCCCTTGGCCTGGCCGGCCTGGCCATGGCTGCTCCCAAGACGGCCAAGTCTGAGGCCCTTCATAAAAGGTATCTCGAGACGCGCGGGGGCATCGAGTACAATATTTTCAAGCGGGAGAACGAAAAGACGTCTCTGGCATACGTGGAGGATTCCGGCGTTTGTGTGAGTTCTGTTTCTCCGAACTCGATAGAACTTCTCCCCTCGACAAGGCACTGACAACCGAGCAGGAGACTACCGCCGGTGTGACAACATACTCTGGATACCTCGATGCGGACCTGAACTCATTGAGCACTATGCATATGTGGTACTGGTTCTTTGAGGCTCGTACGAACCCAACCACGGCTCCTCTGGTTCTCTGGCTCAATGGCGGACCCGGATGTTCCTCTATGTAAGAAGATTCCTTCCTTCCAGCAAGTATTCGGAGTCCATCCGCTGTCGTCTTCGTGTGGCATCCAAATTACGATGGCTTGCTGCCCACTCTATTGGCGGCTGATTTCGGGGAGTATCTTGCGGTCGAGCCAACCCTGTGGCGCCGTCTGCTTCGTTGTGCTGGCTGGCAGATTTAATTGAGACATAGGTACTGACGTGATAATTCTTCACAGGATTGGTCTTTTCCAAGAACATGGTTCGTATTTTGTCACTCGCTTCTCAGTTTCCGGACCTGATTTCTAGACGGCTGGGTCATTGCATTGCTTCATATCGTAACTCCCTCGAGACCCCCGTCTGCATTAGCTGAACCCAACCAATGTTTTGATACCAAACTTGCTTAGATTTCCTACAATCTTACGTAAACCTCGAGGTCCATTCATCTTACTGACTCTGCGTGCCTCCAGGACCATGCCACTTTGTCAACGGTTCTTCTGAGCCTACTCTGAACGAATATTCCTGGAACAACGTCGCAAACATGCTCTATGTTGACCAGCCTATCGGTGAGCCATCCTGCTGAGGCAAACTCAAGACTGATGGCGACTGACACTGGATTTTAAGGTGTGGGCTTCAGCTATGGAACAGACAGTGCGACCTCGACGGTGACGGCGGCGGAGTACGTCTGGGAATTCCTGCAGAACTTCTACGCAGCCTTCCCTACCTATGAGAGCCGTGACTTCGCCCTGTTCACTGAGTCTTATGGTGGTCACTACGGTCCCGAGTTCGCTAGCTACTTCCAGTCGCAGAATGCCGCGATCGAGGCCGGCACCGTCGATGGTGAGGTCATCAACTTGATTGCTCTTGGGATCAACAACGGTGAGTTCCCTCCAAAGTCCCGGGTTGTAGCCCTGCATATGTCCTCTTTGGAGGATCAGGGAGAAAGGGAGGGGGAGGGGGGTCTTGACAGGTTGAATTTTCGAAACTTTTGAAAACGAATGAGGAATTTCACACCCTTCCATACCAGTCGATCGGTGTGTCGAGAAGGTGAAGTGTTGCTAACAGGGTGCAATAGGTTGGATCGACCCCGAGTTGCAATACCAGGTGCGTTGGAATCCGGTCAACATGGCCGTGCCCGGAGCTAATTGTGTCCTTCTTAGGCTTACCCAATTTTTGCCTACAACAACACATACAACCAGCTCATTACTCTCAGGCAGTATGAGAACTATATGTGAGTGACTTCATGATACTGCTATCTTTCACTGGGAGGGCAAGGCTTGCTAACATTGTTGACTGCAAGGGATGCATGTACGTACGAGCTCAATTCTGAGAACCCGTCCTCTAGCCACAAATGCCTTTTGTTCGGATACGATGAGGTTCGAACCGGATGAAATATTGACAGAGGCTTCTTAGACACTGAGGACTGTGTTCCCGCCTACGCCAGCTGCACGGGCCTGACCGGCAGCAACGCTGCTTGCCTGTCGGCTGGAAGCACCTGCTCGTCCGCAACCGAGACACCCATTGAGGTACGCCAGTGCCGATTAAATGCCCTTCCATTTGACCAAAGAAGAATCTAATCGTCAACCAGGAGGCGAACAACTTCAACGTCTATGACGTTCTCGAGCCGAGAAGCGATGAGTCAACCGACCCGCCGGAGACATACGTTGACTACCTCGGAGTAAGCCTCTTCGTCACCATCACAGACCACTGCTGGACGTGGGGACTGATCGCTTGCGAATAGGACTCGTCGGTCATGACTGCCATTGGCGCGCAAACGACTTATTCAGAATGTCCAACTGGCCCGTACGCCAAGATTATCGCCACTGGAGATGAGGCCCGGTCCTTCTTGGAGCCTCTCGCCGAGGTCGTGCAAAGCGGTGTCAACGTCCTCATCTGGGCGGGTGATCTGGGTAAGCATATTCAAGAACACGGCGTGCCTACAACGTCGAAAAAAGACTCACGAAGCTAATGCTGTTTCAGACTGGATCTGCAACTGGTATGGCAGCCAACTTGTGGTGAACAATCTCAACTACACGGATGCAGCCGAGTTCCAGGCGACCGAGCTCTCCGAGTACACCGTGGATGGTGTCTCTGGAGGCCAGTTCAAGTCGGTTGGCAACCTCAACTTCCTCCGTGTGGTAAGTAACTCCTTGCCGCTTGACACTTTTGCCCGCTTGAAGTCTACACCGTGGCCAGAGTCGACGAGATTATGGGAGCAGCTACTTCATGTGGTAGCTCTGCTTTCGAAAGTCGCTGCTAGGGACCAACGGATTGGTGCAAACCCTGAAGGAATCAAATACTGACACCCTGGCTTAGTACGAGGCCGGACACGAGGTTCCCTATTACCGTAAGTCTTATCAACTTTCAACCGAAAAACGCCACCTTCCCTATAAAGGAAACATACCGGTGGCTAATTAAAGGTCATTTATTACAGAACCCGTTGTTGCCCTCCAGGCCTTCACCCAAATCCTGCAGGATGGTGTTCTGAGCTCGACCTAGTGACTTGAAAGCTCACATCCAGCCAAGACCGACGAGTAGCCTGTGTTGACCTCCACTTGTCGAGTCCGTTGACTCCCACGACACCAGGTGCCAATGTCAACCTTGAGAATCACTGTGCGTTTTGAGATTCATGTATATACTTGGTATCTTGCAATATATCACCTTGTCAAACTTGTGCGTCGTTGCGAATTGGTCCAAAATAATTTCGACAGTCGCGGGATGGGGCGTTGGTTTGGGAAGAAGGGTTGGGAGGGTGGTGATATTTGTATGACCCAGGCTTGTGCACTAGCAACCATCCAGAAAAGGGTATTTTCACAACCAATCCTTTCCCTCTCGCCCTCTAGTCTCCCACGCCTAACTGAGATTGAGAGTTCCTCTTGTTGTTGCATGACCAGTTTGACATATCAAATATCCTCGTCTAGGTGGGGGATGGGAGACCCATCAATGCACTGCTAAAGCAGGAGACGTATGGTGGCGAAGGTCCTGGCCGAAGCCGCGATACTCGGTAAGGAGAAGTGATATGGCTCGAACAACATGCCACGAATGAACAATGATGAGCACACAGACTGCGGAGATCTGGCATCTCGGCTGGGTGGATCCAGTTTCACGATGGCGATCAACCGACACGGATGCCAAACTTGACGATGGCCCGGGACGCGCTTTAAAGGCGACCTAGGTTGCTTTAGCACGGGGTTGTGTTGATGACAAAGTGTGTCGAACTTGAACTGAAATCTCAGATCAAGTCGAGAAGAAATGAATGTCATACTGTACAACAACCACTATGGTGTCATCCTCATGAGATAGGTGATGAGTGTGCTTACTGATTACTACTCACGCATCCTGATGTGCTGAAGTAGAAAACAGAGTTAGATGCCATCTGAAGAATAGTGATGAACCAAGAAGAGAGGACTGGTCCCCAGCTGTGAGTCGCTCAGTGAGGCCGGGGTCCACCATGAGGGGTGTTACACTTGGCGGTTAGCCTTGACGATCATTCGTCTCATGCAAAGGGCCCCTGACAGAGTCTGCAACAGCAATGGGTGCAAGGCCCTGGTGGAGCTGTCAGATCTGCGTACCTGCGGCCAACGACGCCATGCTCTCTATCAGTACGGAGTCCCGGCAGCGTTGAAGGAACCAAGGATACGCTGCGCGGATGCACGGCTTCCAAGGTTCTCCAGCAGTGAGTTTGACCCAATAAGTGGTCGTGGACGGCCCATCACACATCACACCACCCTTTTCTCCCACCTGCACTACTGACCTGGTCTTCGTTCGCTACTGGCTTTCTAATTTCACATATCCTTTTAGTCGCGTTATTGCTGGGCAATCGTCATTCCTTCCTCTCGCTCCTTGCAGGCCGGCCTCGAACACAGCGACTTGACGATAATCCTAATTCCCTTGGCACCTCAATCAAACCCCACTACTATCCGTGCGCCGGCGCTCACCCGAAAGTCAACCCGTCTCTCCCAAGCCGCCGGGCCAAGAGCACCACCACCGAGCAAGCAAGCCGGGAGATATACTATTCCACCCCTCCCCCCGCCCCGGTACGAGTGATCTGGGCCAACGAGCAGGAGATAGCAAGAATGTCGTCGGTAGGCTTCCTGCAAATCGCTACCACCATCGACACACGCGATGCCGTGAGCCCCACGGATGCGCTGGCGGACCTGACCCTGGGGGTCGTCTGGGCCGCGACCCTGTACGTGATCGGGATGATCTGGACCACCCTGGCCCTCATCGACAGGTGGAGGGGCCCGCACGGGACCGGCGAGATCAACTTCCTCTCTGTCATCGCCGCGTTCATCCTCGCTATCCCCTGGCCGGCTGTCCTGCTCATCACGGCGGTGTTGTAATGAGTGGACGATATTACTTGGGGCGTAAAAGTGTTGGGTGGAAGGGGAGGGTGGAGGGCCTTGGTAGGGCCTGGTGATGGAGATGGACCGTCCCCCGGGTGTTGTCGAATGCAGGACAGGCATACGTCGACGGGGTGTTCGGCGGACGGAGGACGAGGGGGCGAGGGGGGGCGAGGGGGGGCGAGGGGGTCATTGCACCGTCATACTCCGCGAAGCAATGGTCGCGGACTCATGCCCGCAACCGGCGTCTGACCCAAGGCGTTCGATCGTACAGATCGAGTTCGGACGTGAATTCTTTTTCTTTCTTCCTGGTCGTCGGCCTGGGTTGGCAAATGTGGTGTCGGAGTCATGCTATAGTGATATTACATCGGCAATTATATTCGACTTCTGGGGCAAGCTCTTCTACGCCGGTGCGGCGAGATGACCGTGAGCCGCCGAAGATACAGAGGTGGCATATGGAGGAGGATCTCTTTTCATTACGCTGGCGACTATATTGTCACGTTCACTAAATCCGTCGAGACATATAAAATGGTCTTCTGCAGTCCATTTTTCCCCCATAATACTCAGCGTCATACTTCCGCGTTTGTCAATTCCGTATGCACTAAGAACACGTCTTTCACCAAGGCACCAAGAACCTGCCAATCGTGCATATCGGGGCGATGTAGTCCCCAGTCGCCAGAAGAATGATACGCAGACTGCTTCGATCTGCGACCACTATCTATGTTGTGCTGTCGCTAGGTACGTATGTATCTTAGCTTCACCTCGACGACCCAGCAGGCCGAGTCCAGCTCAACGCCAAGCACACATGAGCAATCTAATGGCGATCGAACTACCGCCTTAGTACTTATGACAGCCCGAGAAACGGTGAGCCCCACAGGTAGCCTTGTTGATCGCATCATCGACATGTCATGGTTTTAATCCCTTCACGGTCCTGAAGCCGATAACTGCCGTGTTTCCTTCTAGGTGGCATTGGTATCCCGGCTTCGCCGCCCGTCTCGGCAGGTTGTCGTAGACGCCTCTGCCGCACAGGCCGAGGGATCTGTGGAGGTTATCGTCATCGAATATGCGGTCATTCGGTAGCTAGATGTCGTTTGTTAAATGTTGAATAGTCCACTTGTGAGTTGTGACAGGCGACGGATGAATCAGGACGAGGCTTACAACCACTTCCCAGCGTATCCAGGGCTTCATGAGCTTCTTCTTTGCCCTGCAGGAAATCTTGCCGAGATCCTTGTCCTCCCACTGTGTGTTGTTCCGAGGGTTGCCACGGTTTTCACAGAAGCTGCCGGTCCTGATGCTGGCCACTTCGACGCTCGAGTCGGGGGCGCCGGTCCCAGTGACTTGCGGGGGCAAGGTCGGATAGAGGCCGGACGAGTGGCTCTTAACGGATCTGGCCATGCATGGCAGCCTTCCGGTCACTTCAGTACGGAACCTACACCTCTTGCAATCACGACTTGGTGAGGTATGATTGGTGTAGTAACTCAGGATAAGGCCGGTGTAGACTAGGATCGGTTCAATCTGCATACTGGCTTGGTCTTTGTGGATGTTGAGGTGAACAGACACGACGCGACAATCATTGGTCTTGTACAAGCCTTGAAGAGGGATGAATGCTGAGTTGGAAGATACTGAATATCAAAAGCTGAAAGATGGACTGTAGAGGACGGCAGATCGAGAGCTAGAGGTGCAGTCGACACGACGCAAAGCGGGAAGCAGACCTTAGGCATAATGGATCCATCAAAAATCGTGAACTATGCAAAGCAAGAACGGAGGGAAAAGTAAGCATGATTTTCAGTGACGAGGACGCAGCAAAGACGTGGATGAGTGCGACGTCTACATGGTAGGTACAGTACCATAAATAAATCCCCGGATGAGGCGCGACGATCAGAAGCCTTTCCTCTACCCAGGAAATTTGTAGAACAGTCTTGATTATTCCTTCTTCCTTTCTTTCTATCGTTCCCCTTTCATGGCTGTTGCATCCCCCCCCCCCCCCAACCCTCCTCTTCCAAATCTTTCCACCCCCTCCCAGAATATGTCTCAGTGCTCAACGTAATTAGTAGACTCACCCCTGTCTGTTGTATTCGCCGCAGGCGACCCGTCTGGCGCTCTGGCTGACATTGAATCTGATGTTCAGGACTGATCAATTACTTTTCCTGCACATCTCTCATCTACTACTTCGGCATCCAGCTTGCTTTATCAACTCAGGGACTCAATTATGTCCCCTGTTCATTGTGGCAATCCTATTAGAGAGGGCAGGAACCTTCTTGTGAAGGGGGCGCAAAATTAGTGCTCCCCGTTCCTAGCTAAAAGTTCATCGTTCCTAAGAGAAAGTGGGCACAGAAAACCTTATTTTCTAGGAATGATGATCTTTTGGCTACTATTAAATCCTATTTGAAGGGTATTCATACGCGCCCTGGACCCAGGGACTTCTGCATCTCTCCCGATTGACTAACGGAACCCAATGAAGTCCTTCCCAAGGGAAGCGGAGTAACAACCAGTTGTTCAACCGAGTAGGCTGGCCTTGCGCTCTTGGCCGACGGGGGATTGGATCGATGAATTCCCCCTCGCGGTTTAACGCTTGTAAATCTCGCGCTGGCCCCCGAAGCATCCGGGTAGGTGAGGTGCGGTGTCGGTGGGACCTCACTCCACACCTACTCATGTAGGTTAATAGTAGTGCGACAACGGCTGCGACTTGCCTCTTTTGGGCTCGTTCTCGGTGGGTAACGCGGGTCACGTAAATCACCTCCTGTGAGTGAGGACCAGGTACCTGAGGTAGGTTGCACAACGTCTGCATCACAGCTGTGAGATCTGGATACGCAGGCACCTCCAGCGGCAGAGCTGCATATATATTTATCAACATGGCTGCAAAGGTGCCCTCCTTCAAGCTGAACAACGGCATCCTCATGCCCTCGGTGGGCATGGGTATGTAGCCCACCACGGTGTCTCCTCTTTGCGGCCGATGACGTGCTCCCTAACACATCAACAGGATGCTGGATGGGCAAGGCCGGCGGCGGAGACAAGGTCTACCAGATGTGCATCAACGCTGTAAAGGCTGGCTACCGCTCCTTCGACACGGCCGATGGCTATCAGAACGAGGAGGAAGTCGGACGGGCGCTCCGCGACTCGGGCGTGCCCCGCGAGGAGTTCTTCGTGACCACCAAGCTGTAAGAGACCAACCCCTAGAAGACGTCGGCCCCCTTCGCGGAGGACGGCACTGACCGTCGCAAAGGAACAACGCCGATCACCACCAGGTGGCCGACGGCTTCCAGAGATCGCTCAAGGCGCTCGGCGTGGAGTACATCGACCTGTACCTCATGCACTGGCCCCAGGCCGTGAGAGACGGCCGCGTCCTGCAGCCCGAGGAGAGCCCCACGGTCCACGAGACGTGGGCCGAGATGGTCAAGCTCCTCGACACGGGAAAGGTCCGCGCGCTGGGGGTGTCCAACTTCGGCGTGCCGCTCCTCGAGTCCCTGCTGGCCGGGACCGGGACCGTGCCCGCGGTCAACCAGGTCGAGCTGCACCCGATGCTGCCGAGGGTGGCGCTCCGGGGGTTCTGCGGGAGGCACGGGATCGTGCTCACCGCGTACTCTCCGGTCGGGCAGCCCAAGCCCGGCTCGGTCTCGCCGCTGCTCACGGACGAGGCGGTCGTGGGGGTCGCGAAGAGGCATGGCGCCAACGAGGGCCAGGTCCTCCTCAGCTGGGGTGTACAGCACGGTATCGTTGTGGTGCCCAAGAGCGAGAATCCGGAGCGGATGAGGAAGAACATCACGGCAAGCTCCGCCCCGTCCCCCCCCCCCCCCCCGGCCCCCCAATGCCGTGCTTCCAAGGACCATCACTAACAGGGGGCAGCTCTTGAAACTTGACGATGACGACATGAAGGCCATCGATGCGATCCACAAGCAACATGGCAAGCACCGCAGCCTCCTCCATTACCATACCGAGAAAGGCACGGTCTTCGATTGGACTTATGAGCAGTTGGGCTGGGAGATGGGTCCTGGAGGCTTGGGTAAGGCGGCTTGATTGTTTTCGCATCTCAGGTGTATAGAATTGACAGATTCAAGAAACGGACTGGAGACGCAGATATGTATATAATCTCGTCGAGAAATCTGTCCAAGTCGCCCCCGGCTGGCAGTGGTCTTTTGATCATGTGTACCTGTTCGCGGCGAGCTGGATGAGGACCGCGGCCTCATCTATCCCGACCTGAACCTTGCCTTCGGGGGGTCAGGCTCTCTCTGTCCAGTCACAGATCCGAGGTCATGCTGCCGGCCATCAGCGCCCATGCCGCAGTCTAGATAGCCTCGCGCTTTTTGCATCGCGATGCGTGGAACGCTAGAAACCCTCCACATCTCAGCGAAGACGGACAGGCCTCCCCGAACAACCCTCCTCCCTCGGCTGTACTGTCCCCTCGATGGAGTGCTCGTCTCGCTGTCCTAACATACCTCACCCCGACACCAAGGCCTGACACTTGATCTCCACATTCAGCCTCACGTTCGGCAGCGCCGCGACCTGGACGCAGGTCCTGGCGGGGGCTTTCGCCCTGTCCGGCCACCGCCTGTTCCACTCGGCGTTCATGGCGGCGTAGTCCCCCATGTCCGTCAGGAAGACGGTGGCGTCCACGACGCTCTCGAGCCCGCACCTCCCGTCCGTGGCGCCTCGGATGATGGCCTCGATGTTGCGCAGCACCGCGGCCGTCTGCGCACCGCAGTCCAGCCTCAGGGTCCCGTCGGGCAGGGCCTCGCAGCCCTCGTAGGTGCCGTCGCCGCGGCGCGAGGACGTGCCCGACACGAAGAGGAGGCGGCTGGTGGACGGTGCCGTGCGCGCGTGGGGGTAGTTGGCGAGGCCCTGGGCGCGCTCGGCGGGGAGGAAGTACCCGTCTCCGTTTGGCGAGGCCATGGCTGAGGGGATATTTGTCCTTTGTTCAGCCGAAGTTTTGTAGTGAGAAGAAGGGGAAAGGTGAAGGAGAGGGGTGGCCCAGAGGTGAATGTGGTTAAGGTTTTGTTGGTGAGTATCGTCGTGCTACTCTTTCTTCTGGACCGTCACGAGCTGAAGACCTTGTCCTCGTCCTCTACCCCTGATGCTGCAAAAGGTACCCTGACCCATGCAGCACCTTTGGACATATACCGCACCGGCGTGATATGATCACCTGCCGGTCTCGCGAAGAAGCTCTCCCGACGACGGTTTCTACACATTGCGCCGAGCATCCGCCCCCCGCCCCCTTACTTGTATCTTGATCTTCCGATTGGCTGCAGGCGCCCTGTTATTACCGCTTTGGGACGGCGGGGTAATCTCAGCACGGAAGCGGAAACTAGCAGTGGCGGGGGCACAGTGGTACCGTAGCGCGGTAGGTGTGATGTTAGTGTGTGTGTGTTTGGGGGGGGGGGGGTGGTTTGGGCGGCGTTGGACACAGCCGACGGGCCTGTGAAGGCCTGTGAAGGCCCGTGAAGGCCTGTGAGGACCTGTGAGGTTGGTGAGGCTACAGAAGCTACAGGGCCTCCCAGCGGCGGCGGCGGCGGCACCTACGACGTCTAAGGCGTATAGCCGCCGGTGGACCCCCAAATGCTTGTGCGTGAGGCCCGCTTTCACCCAAGACTATCCCGTCCTTCCAGATCTTGATCGTGGGTGAGCTCTCTGCCCAGAAATTGAGCCACATTTCAGAATCTGTGCCTCCGTCGCCAGGTCGAGCCGGGAATCTGATCTCTGGTCAGAATGGTCACCCTGGATCAGCAACTCCACGGCAGCGCCTCGGAGGCGCTCTGGGCGGCCAACACACACGAGAAGGCCACCGCGCTCCTCGAGCAGCTCGACGGCAGGCCCATCACCCTGCAGCACTTCACGGGGAACAGGTTCAGCACGGCGGAGGCCTCAAGGTACATAGACTCGTTCGAGCCGAAGTCCGGGAGGCTCATCGCGCGGGTCCCGTGTGCGTCAGCCGACGAGGTCGATGCCGCCGTCGGGGCCGCCAGGGCCGCCTTCCCGGCGTGGAGCAGGACGCCGCGCACAGAGCGCTCGCGGCTGCTCCGCCGGGTCGGCGAGGTCATCGCCGAGAACCGCGAGCTCTTCGCCGTCTGGGAGAGCATCGACCAGGGCAAGACGCTGGAGCGGGCGAGGGTCGAGGTGGACAGGGCCGTGTCGAACTTCTCGTGAGCACCCCGGGCCCCTCTCTCTCCCAGCCCAAGGCTTTTTAATTTTTGATTCTTGCAACCGGGTACTGATCACGGCTGTGGCCACAGGTACTTCTCGACGTTCATCCTGCACGAGTCGACGTCCGCCAGGATGATCGACGGCGTGGCGCTCACGTACGAGCACCGCAGCCCCGCGGGCGTGTTCGCCCTCATCTCCCCCTGGAACATGCCCCTCTACCTGCTGACCTGGAAGGTCGCCCCGTGCCTGGCCTTCGGCTGCACGGCCGTCGCCAAGCCCAGCGAGGTGACCAGCATGAGCGCCTTCCTGCTCGCGTCCGCCTTCGAGAGGGCGGGGCTGCCGCCGGGCGCCATCAGCGTCCTGTTCGGCGACGGCGCGACGACGGGCTCGGCGCTGGTGTCGCACCCGGGCGTCCACGGCGTGTCCTTCACCGGCGGCACCGCGACGGGCATCGCCATCCGCAGGGCCACCGTGCACCAGGTCTACAAGCACGTCTCCCTCGAGCTGGGCGGCAAGAACCCCACGCTGGTGTTCGCCGACTCGATGGCCGCCGACAGGGAGAGGACGCTCCGCACGGCAGCGGCGGCCGCCTTTGAGAACCAGGGCGAGATCTGCCTCTGCGGGTCCCGGATCTACGTCGAGGCGGGCGCCTGCGGGGACTTCGTCGCGGCGTTCACCGAGTATGTCACCGGGGCATACCGGGTGGGCGAGACGGTGGGGGCCGTGGCGAGCCTGCAGCACTACGCCAAGGTCAGGGGGTACCTCGAGACGGCGCGGGAGCAGGGCATGACGTTCAACACGGGCGAGGTGCCGCCCGAGATACGGGCCGGCGACCGGGGGGGCTACTGGGTCGGGCCCACGGTGCTGACGGGCGTGCCCGCGGGCTCGGAGCTGCTGCGCGACGAGATCTTCGGCCCCGTGGTGACCATCGTCCCCTTCGAGGACGAGGACGAGGCCGTGAGGCTGGCGAACGACAGCGAGTACGGGCTCGCTGCCGTGCTGCTGACCACGGACGGCGGGCGGATGAGGAGGGTGGGGGAGCAGCTGCAGGCGGGCCTGGTGTGGGTGAACTGCTGGCTGGTGAGGGAGCTGGGCACGCCGTTCGGGGGCATGAAGAACTCCGGGACGGGGCGGGAGGGCGGCGAGTACTCGAGGGACGTGTTCACGGTTGCCCGGACTTTGCACCTAGCCACGGTGTAAGGGATACACGGATGAGGACTAATTCATTCAATTCACTTCCCGGGTGTGGAGTGTGCGCGCTTGCAGGCTCTCGCGCGGTCGTATTCTCGGCCGCGATTGAGCGCCGGTTGGATCTTGCTTGTTGACAATGCGTGTGAGCCCAGCCTCCACCCTGATCTGTCTCGATAAAGCGTATTCACAAATACCCCCGATCATCACCGCCCGCATCATCAGCCTGATTACCAACACATCCGGCCGTTCCGGCGCCCAACGCTGCGGACCCCCCTTCTCTCCCTACTGGGGGTCCTCCACCTGCCCACAGGCCGGACACTTCCTCAGGCCCTCATTCTCCCTCCAGCTGTTGATCAGGGGCTTCAGCTGGGTCCCCAGGTCCGTGCAGTGGAAGACCTCCTCCCGGATCACCGTCGGCCTCTCGTGGCCGCCCTTCTTGCAGTACCACCTCAGGCGGTCGAGGCTGCCCTCGGGCCTGACGCGCTCCATGACCAGGCCGATGGTGTCTGCAAAGCGGCAGGGGTTGTGCGGCGTGTCCCCGGGGAGCAGGAACATCTCGCCCTCCCTGATCTCGACGTCCCTGAAGGACTCGTTGCCGTCGGCATCCCTCTCCACGACCTTGAGGCACATGGCGCCCTTGAGCTGGTAGAACCACTCCTCGGTCTCGTTGATGTGGTAGTCGTTGCGCGAGTTGGGCCCGCCGACGACCATGAGCACCATGTCCTTGCCGCTGAAGAGGCAGTAGTTGTTCACGGGGGGCTGCAGGAGGGACTCGTTCTGGGTGAGCCACGAGGCGAAGGCCATGGGCGGCGGGAGGGGTTTGTGTGCCGCTGATGCGTCGCCGTCCATCTTTTTTTCCCACTGTGGTATCTGAGCCTGTTCTCTTATCCGGGTATGGGAATGGGGGTGTGGCGGCCTGGCTCAGAGCTCCCCAAGGTGAGGTTTGGCCAGGTTTGGGTATGAGGGTAGAAGCGATGAGTAAGGAGATGTCGGACTCAACTTCGCGCGGCAGTCGTCGGCATATAATTACATACTCTTCACCATCTTTTATCACCGCATGGGGAACACTGGGCTGTGACGGCTACGGTTCCTCCCCCTCAGCGGGCCCCAGTGGGGACCTCCAGCGGGCCGGGGACCTGGGAGCCTGCTGAGGGTTGGAGCTTACAGCGGTGAACCCCCCGGGCGCTGAGCCACTGTACTGTTTGTTTTGTGGTGGTTGGGTACAGTACCTGATACGAGGTGCATCTTCCGCCAGGCCTTGGCTCTCCAACAAAAGACTGGACCCAAACCATCCGCCGCCCTTGCATCCGAAGGTACGGAAGCGGAAGACATAGAGCGGCCTACCGCGTGCTCACGAAGGAGGCCCGCGAAGGGAAAAGATGGACGGTTATCAGAGAAGACAGGTAAAGTTTGGAGAGCAAACCTTTCTCAAACTTAAGCTCCCTCACCGCCTCCTATATCTCTCCTCTTCTTCTTCCTCCTTCTTTGTCCTGGAAGATTACCAGTCGTGCAGTTGTCGTTGTAACTCCTCCTATCCATATATCGAACTCCTTTCCTTATGAAAGACGGGCTACGGAATTTGAATAACAAAATTAACTGCGTTGGAAACACTCGTGTCTGTACCGGTTATCCTCCGCTCCTGGTTACATACCTAGAATAGCCCTGAACGGCAGCATGGCGCCAAGTATGGTCACAGAAACCGCCAGCTGTGAATGCTGCTTAGGATCCTCCTCCTCCTCCTCCTCCGGATCTGGTGCCTCGACACCCCTGACCAGCACCAGCGGCTCACCACCAGCACAGTCACACGCGCGCCATGAACATCGCCATGTCACGGGCGAGTCACTCTACAGGATCGACCTGCACACCCACATCATGCCCCCATCCCTGCCGGACCTCGCGTCCATCCCGGCAGGGGAGGACTACCCCTGGCCCGACTTCCGCCCCTGCACCGATGGCAGCGGTGATATCGACATGTTCGTCGGCCCCTCGCACTTCCGCCGCGTCAGGCCCAACTGCTACGACGCGGGGGCGAGGGCAGCGGAGATGGACGCCGCCGGCGTGGACGTCCAGGTGCTGTCGACCGTGCCGCTGCTGTTCTGCTACGACGCGCCCGCCGGGCCCGCCGCGGCGCTGGCGAAGTCGCTGAACGACCACATCGCCGGGGTCGTGAGGTCGTCCCCGGACAGGTTCGTCGGGCTGGCGACGGTGCCGCTGCAGGACGTCGGCGAGGCCGTCAGGGAGCTGAGGAGGTCCAGGGCGTCCGGGTTCGCGGGTGTGCAGATCGGGACGTCGGTGCCGCTGGCGGGCGGGGAGATGGACCTGGACGACGGGAGGCTGGGACCCTTCTGGAGCGCGTGTGAGGAGCTGGACATGGCCGTCTTCGTCCACCCGCTGGGATACTCGTGGAAGAAGGAGAACGATGCGAGGTGGGGCAAGTACTGGGGGAGTTGGCTCGTCGGCATGTGAGTCTTGAGCCCCCGGGAGGCCTGATGATCGCTCCGGGTCTATGATGGAACGACAGCTAACAAAAGAAACCCACAGGCCCTGCGAGACGGCCCTGGCCATGCACAACCTCGCGTCGTCCGGCGTCTTCCTCCGGCACCCCGACCTGCGCCTCTGCTTCGCCCACGCCGGCGGCGCGTTCCCGGCCCTGCTAGGCCGCATACAGCACGGCTTCGACTGCCGGCCCGACCTGGTCGCGCACTCCGCAGGGGGCGTGACGCCCACGCAGCACCTCGCGGGCGGGAGGAACATCTGGATCGACAGCCTCGTCCACGACCCGGACCTGCTCGACTACGTCCTGCGGAAGATCCCGCCGGAGAACGTGGTCCTGGGGAGCGACTACCCTTTCCCGCTGGGAGAGGTGCCGACGGCGGGGGATATGCTGGTCGGCAAGGCGAGGGGGGCGCGCGCCCTGGACGGGTTCATGACCTGGGAGCAGAGGGCCGGGATCCTCGCGGGGAATGCTATCCGGCTGCTGGGACTGGGTGGTGCTTTTCGAGAGCGGTACCAGCAGCGGTTGGCAGAGTTTCAGAAGAGGGCGCAGGTTGCCGTGTAAGGGATGTACAAGGAACCAATACGTAAAGCTTATGACTTTCACAAAGGTAAAGGATCCTTGTGCAATAAGCAATTTCCAGCATCGTATCACCTTTGTGCCTGGGACGAACGTTATGTCCTTTGTGATCCCTATCTTGTGACTTGGTGTCATTACCTGGCCCAATCCTTATTCTTTGCGCAAGCTAACACATGTACTACAACAACTGATCTCTTGGCATTACAAGTAAACATTGTCATCTAGCAGGAGCAAACAAACTCGAGTTTCTGACTAGCTGAGCGGTGCACAGTCCGTCCCAGTCATCACTGCTGAGTGACCTAATGTCTGAACCGTCCTACTGCGGGTTGGATGGCAACCACATACCAGGAATTTGATCTCAAATGTATAAACACCGACCGTTATCTGTCCTGGGAGAGAGAGAGACCGTTGGATCATCCTCGCCCACACACTTGACATCCACGAGACTCCTAGCAACAATCACTTCTTATCCTCGCAGTCGACATCGACCGATAGGGTCCCATAACAAATGTGCTACGATTATCAACTAGTTTTCAATGACGGCTGCAGCGGCAGGAAGCGCATCAACTGTGGGTTTGGGTACGAATGCCCCGGCCTCCTCCTCTTCTCTCCGCGTATTGCGGGAGCCTGTCCTACGCACGGAGAGCCCGAGAGCGAGTGAACCAAGCTATGGGCTGGATGGATGACACTTCGGCAAACGTGGTGGGAATGAGTAAGGCTAGGGTCCAGTAGGAATCTACGTTCCCTGATCGTTCTCACACCTTCTGAAATATCGCACGCAATCCGCATGACCGCGCGCCTGCGCAGGTGTATCACCACTCCCGAATCTCACCGCCCGGCCCAATGAAACCCGGGCTAACCCATGCGTTTGCCCCTCTGGACAGGGCCCTCACTTGATCCTCGTCCACCTCGATGCCGAGACCGGGACCTGTCAACATGTCGATGTAGCCCTCCCTCACGTTCCACACCTCCGGGTTCTTGGTGTAGCTTGTCAAGTCCTGCGAACCGGCATTATAATGTATGCCCAAGCTCATCTCCTGAATCACAAAGTTGGGGCACGTCAGATCCACCTGGCAGTTCGCGGCCAGGGCGATGGGGCCTAAAGGGCAGTGCGGCGCCAGTGCCACGTCGTAGGCCTCAGCCATGGCGGCGATGCGTTTCATCTCCGAGATGCCGCCGACGTGCGAGATGTCTGGCTGCAGTATGTCGACGCAGCCGGCCTCGAGGAACGGCTTGATGTCCCACCTGCTGTGGAGGCGCTCGCCGAGGGCTATGGGCACGCTGGTCTGGCCGGCCAGGGTCTTGATGCTCTCAATGTGCTCGGACAGCAGCGGTTCCTCCACGAAGAGGGGACGGTGCGGCTCGAGCAACTTGACGAGCTGCTTGGCCATGGGCTTATGCACTCGCCCGTGGAAGTCGACGCCGGCGTCCATTCCCAGGTCCCTGACCGCCTTCACCCTCTCAACACAGGAGTCCAAGGCCGACGGCGAGTCCAGCCATCCCAGGTCTTCCGTCCCGTTCATCTTGATGCAGTTGAAGCCCTGGCTCCTTCTTACCTTTCTAGAAGCAGGTCAGTGTCAGGTTCGGCATAATCAATGCCGTTACGAAGACCTACGCCTCTTCCGCCACATTACCCGGTCGGTTGCCTCCGATCCAAGCATATACCCTGAGCTTGTCACGGACCTTGCCTCCGAGAAGCTGATAGATCGGTACACCAAGTTTGCGGGCTGCAACTATATCAGCGCAGTGCTTGTTTTGCCGGACGTGTGAGAGGAGACGAACCCTTTAGATCCCAGAGCGCGATATCAATGCCAGCCAAGGCGCTCATGAACACGGGACCGCCCCTGTAGAAGGACGTCCTCCAGCACATCTGCCAGATATGCTCGATATCGTCTGCCTCGAAGCCCTTGTACCGGTCGAACCATGCATCCAGACATCCCTCGACGGCCTGCGTATGGCCCTCCAACGTGGCCTCGCCCCAGCCCACATTGCCAGCCTCGTCGGTGATCTTGACGAAGAGCCAGCGGGGGGGCACACGGAAGTACTCCATCGACTCGATCTTGCCCATCTTGCAGGATTTCTGTACAGGAGGGGGCTGGTGGGGGGCTCAGGCGTAAAGATGCAGCACGAATATGTCGTTGTGTGAGCAGGGAGAGCGATCAGTCGTCGGAATCCTGCATAAAGGCTTGGGGATCCGGCCTTCATCTGCCAGTCAAGCAGGATGGTCTGTCGTGTCTTCTTAGGGACTCATGCCTGCTACTGTTTTCAGGACTGCCGGAGTGATATGAAATGATCAGACCGGCGCCAAGGACCTGTCCCCTTAAGCAAGAGTGGAAGTGCACGCCGGATATTGCCCGACTCGGAGGCGCGCAGGCGGGGGTGGACGATCCATGTGCCAGTGACGTGGGATTTCAGGGGCAGGGGTAGGAGGCACGCATCCTCACGGGGACTCGGGATATTCAAGACATCTACTGGCCAAGTCTTTCTTTCTTTCGTTCCCATGATGCAACAGTCGGACATCGGAGGATTGAGAGTTGCTGTCTAGACTGCTCATCTCACTGCTTCAGGTCAAGAGGCATCTCGCAGGCCCTGCGAGTTGCTGCATCATCAGAATGCTCCCCCTCCACGCCGGATCAGGGGCCACGAGGAGGTTGCCCGAGCTCGCAACAGATGTACAGTTCGAGCCCGGTGCGATATCATGAGGGAACTCATCTATCTACACATCAAGCCCACGGGCCTTCTTGTTCTGCGCCTTGAAGTCCGCCACGGCCTTCTCCAGCACCCCGGGCTTTGCGTCCCCAAAGATGTCGATACCCAGCCTGGCAGGGAGGTTGTACCGGTGGTTGCGATCAAGGGCTTCAATTTTCTGGAACACATCCGCGGGGAGCTCGAAGACTGCTTCAAAGTCAGCTCGAATGACTCAGGCACCCGGAGGCATGGGAGTTAATCCCACCTACCCTCCAAGTTGGACTTGATGCGTGAAGGTGTAACCGATTTCGTGAGTACCACAATGCCACGCTGCACGACCCAGCTTAGAACCACCTGTGCCGGCGTCTTAGCAAGCTTCTCAGCAGCCTCTATCACGACTGGATCCTCGATCGCCCTGGATTTCGGTCAGTTCACGCCCGCGAAGAGACTCACGAGGGCGGAAGTAGTATGTACTCACATCGGCAGATTATAGATGTTATTGCCCAGGGGACTATACGCTTGCATGACGATTCCCTGATGGATGTTCCAGCAATCTTTCCAACCATTCACGATGAAAGCCTCGGATGTCTGGACTAACCTTATTCTGGCAGTACTTGACAAGCTCCGGCTGCGCGAAGTAGGGGTGCAGTTCAACCTGGTTCGCAGCTGGCTTGATCTCCGCGCCGTCCCATATCTCCTCGATCTTCGCGGCTGTGAAGTTGGAGACACCAATGCTCTTGAGCTTGCCCTTCTTGACGAGGGCCTCCATAGCCTTCCAGGTCTCGATCAGGGGCACGTCGATGATGTCCATGCCGAAGGTCTCCTCGTTGATAGGGAAGCGTTCGGTCTCACCGATCCTCCGGAACGCGACCGGCCAATGGAGCTATCACGCGTGAGTGGTGGCAATGACTGATTAATGTATTCCACAACATACCAGGTAGAGGTCGAGGTAGTCAGTCTGGAGGTCCGCAAGGCTCGCATCGGCTGCCTTCTCGACATCCTCGGCCTTGTGGTGCGTATTCCAGAGCTTGCCGGTCAGCTATCCCGTCGGCTCCCGTCAGCAGCCATTCCTGAGATGTCCAGAGAGCTCTCAGATAATTAGTACTGACGAAGATCTTCTTGCGATCGACCCCGGATGCCTTGATGCCGTCGCCAACCTCCTTTTCATTGTTGTACACCGCGGCAGCGTCGATGTGAGTATAGCCAGACCTGAGCGCTATCTCGACGGCATCCTTTACCTCGTTCGGCTTGGATTGCTAGCACGCTGTCAGCGCTATTGGCCCGGGCCCTCACAATGCCACTGGATAAGGTCTTACCCAGGTCCCTAGTCCCACAGCCGGGATCTGCAGCCCGTTGTTGAACTGGAACGACCGTGCGAGCGGCATCTCGAAATGTGGTCTGATCTCGGCAGGTTGAGGGCCAATACGTCAAGGCGTGTTGTCCCGATGATTTGACGACGTGTCTCGTTCCTTCAAGACATGTGAGCAGTGAGGAGTATCACATCATCGCGACTGGATGCAATGCAAAGAGTGGGTCGGTCCAGCACGGCAGGTGTTACGCGCGTCGAACCGCACCCACCTGTCCGGAAATGCCCTCTTTACAGAGTTTACAACCCGGGGACCTCTACTGGGTAGGAGGACATGTGCCGCGACCGAAGTCGGGACCCGCCGCTGCGCTGGGCAGATGCTCGATCTGCGGGGGTCATTTCTGGCCACCCTCGGCGTAGCATGGCCCGAACCAGGCCCACGGCGGTTCATTGGAAACAACTACGTTGTTCGCCGCCGGCGAGACCTGTTTTGGAACTGGTTGTTCTTCATTCTCATCGTTTCGTATTAAAAATGTCTGGATCAGTACGCAGCCCCCCTACGGGCGTTTATGTCCCCGTGCCGACATTCTTGCACCCGGCCACGGCGTCTTCGGGACTGCAGCCAAAGGTCGATGTCGAGACGCAGGCCAGACACTCCGTCTTTCTGGCAAAGAATGGCATCCGCGGTCTCGTCCTGCTCGGGTCCACAGGGGAGGCCATACACCTGAACAAACAGGAGCGCTTTGACCTTGTCGCCGGGTGCAGAAAGGGGCTCGACGATACTGGGTACCCAGACTATCCCATCATGGCCGGTGTGCTCACGAACGGCATCGACGAGACTCTGGAGTGGCTGAATGACTATGCCAAAGCCGGCGCGCAGTGGGGTCTCGTGCTTGTTCCGGGCTACTTTGGGACGGCCGGTACACAGGCCAACATCAAGGAGTGGTACACGATAGTCGCTGATAACAGCCCCATTCCCATTCTCATGTGAGCCGAGCACTCCGTGCCTTTATTTCTCTATAAAACCCTAGACAAGGCAGGGCTAATAAGTGGACCTAGCTATAACTACCCCGGTGTCACTAACAATGTCCTGGTTGCGCCTGAGACGTACACGGCCCTGGCCCAGCACCCAAACATCGTTGGATGCAAGATGTAGGAGCTGAATCTACCAGGCGTTGGTCATTCAAGCAGTGTGCTGACCCATGAGCAGGTCGCATGGCAACGTGTCTCACCACGTCCAGGTCTCTCTAGATCCGGCGATCGATCACAACAAGTTTAGGGTCTACAGCGGGTTCGGTCAGCAGCTCGGGCCCATCGTCCTTTTCGGGGCGGCGGGGGTCATCGATGGCCTATCCGCCATATACCCAAAGACCGTCGTCAAGCTCATGGAGCTCGCCGAAAAGAGGCCGGTCGAGCCCGACGCGCTGGCAGAAATCCAAAGGTTGCAGTACGTCGTTAGCAAGGCGGAGGAGTATATCGGCAAGACGGGCATCGTTGGCATCAAGGAGGCCGTATACCGCGTGACGGGCATGGGTACCCTGGAGGGTGGCAGGTTACCGCTGAAGGGCAGGTTGGCTGATGGGGAGTGGGAAAGGCTGAGAGAGCAGTACCTCGCCGATGTTGAGGCCTCAGAGAAGAGCTTGTAGACCTGATAGAATTAGATTCGATAGATCGTTATAGGAGCGAGTCAACCCCATATCGTAGGCCTGCGTTTGCTCGGCCTCTCCGCCATACCCTTTCTTAGCTACCTAATTACGGACCAAATTAAGACCTCATACCGAATGACTATCGTACATGTGCAGATCCTTATTCTATCAACGGGATCAGATATCCTTGCTATATGTCTGTCCAGCCGGGTGAACTCCAGTAGGATAACCTCCAATAGCAAGATGTTGCAATATGGCAATGGCGCTTGAGATTTGCGACGCATCATTACTGTCTATCAGCCCAGTTCTAGACTTGCGAGATCTTTGACTTCCACCACGGGGTCCGTGACATTACTAATGAGTCGTATACGGGCGAAGCGTTGTCATAAGCCTTCAGTGTCCTCGTTCGAGAAAGCCGGCAAACATGAACAGCCCTGTCTCCTAAGGAGTAATCACATAAGGGCTGGACCCCGTGAATCTGTCTCCCTATGCGAGCTGAGACTTTGAACTATATGGTTCCAGGAGCCTCTGGAGCATCTCAGGTCTACCAGTCGATACGAGTTTCGCTATAACATCTCTCTATCCCTCATTGGGCACGATAAGGCTCCGCGAAAGCAGCGCGGCTCTGTGGCTTCGTCTACATCACGTCATGCGATACTTTTGCAACTATCTCTTGTCTCACAAATCTCAATTACCAGCCCGAAAAAAGCAGGGAGGCATCTTCACCTTTCCAGATCGCACCACTGCGACAGGCTCGCCAAGGGGCCCCCGGCCGTGACAGCGGCCTACCTACTGGACTGTGACCCGGAGTAGTGAATATCTGCAGGCGGGCTTGGCCTCCCCGCGTTGCACATTGTGCGGCTACTGCACCCCCGGAAGCTTCATGATCCTCTAGTTCGCCAACGATTAACAAACATCGTACCACAACGCCGTCCCGTACTTTCGGTCCTTGCATATTCTAATGCAAGGACGAGAACGCCACATAACAACACCGTCCCGCAGTTATGGTCCTTGCATATCCGACAGCGAGGCCGTGGACGCCATGTTCCCCTGTTCTTTATATAGGAGTCACAAATATAAGTTGATGTGTTTTCGACCAGAGCCTGTTTGTCGTCGTCCAGATTATGGCATCTCGTGCCCTTCTTCTCGTTCCTGGGCTGCACTCTTCCTCACTCTTCAACTGGGCCCTACTGCGCACGCCTTACCTTGATCGCGAAAATGTCTTGCCATCCCAACTGCACCTGTGTCAGTTGCACTTTGGCCTTTGGCCGGCAGCTGGCGAAAATCATGCACATCTGGACTGATGTCGGAAATTGGCCGGAGGAAGCATTCCTCTGGGTGCTGCATTGCATCGACGCCAGCAACTCGGCGCTCCAACAGCTCCAAGTGTTTCTTGAGAAGGACGAAAGGTCCCGTCAAGAGCACATATTCCAAATCTTTACGCAGGCTGGCCGTGAGGATATCGAGGCTCTGACTATCAAGTGTAACCTCATCTACAAGGCGATCATCTTGCTGGTACAGAAGGCCGCTGACAGGACTGAATCCACGTCTGGCATTGATGACGGCAATGAGACCGAGTGGATCAAGACAGACGACAAGTCCGACCTCCTCATCGGGCCGGTGCCTGACTTGGACTCGGCGAAGACATTGGCTCTCATCATGAGAGTCCGTAACAACAAGTCTTGGCTTCAGACTCGTGTCATGCGCTGCGAGGGCCAGCTCCGATGGGTCAGAAAGGGCCTCTTCCTGCACCTGCAGATGGGCAAGCTCGCGCAGTCAAAGATCCAGTCCGAAGTACCCCGCAATGTGTACCGCATCTAAATTCATGCTAACACGGCCGACATCCAGTACGATTCAACGCGAAAATGGAGCCTTTGAGACGGAGGTCGTGGCTAGACGCATTATTTTCATGATGCGGAGGTCACGACTTGAACTAGCCGAGCGCGAAGTGACGGAGCAGGAAGAGAACCAGCACATCCGAGACCTCCGCTCAAAGCAGATTGAGCAGGACGACAGGGCCTCTATCAAGAGCTCGACGAGCTCTCAGCGATCAGGCCAGACAGTCGTTGATAGGAACGCATCCTCGGATGGGTCTACGCCTAATGAAACTGGAAAGCTCGGCAAGTGTACCATATCTGGAACCGGGTCGGATGTTTGACTAAGATTATAATGTAGTGCCATCGCGGGTCGTGATGGCTCCTCGGGCCGTGACAGCACCGCAGGTTGTGACAGCACCGGCGCCGCCAAGAGGACCTGTCATCCCGGGATCGAAAGAACCTAATATGCAGACCGTCAGTGGCCCGGACGGCGCACACCAGATTGAGCCTGGACAGGGCGTTGATCTGCAGAAGCCCAAGCTGCGGACACGCGTTGAGATGGCCAAACCTGACAAGACTGTCAGGACTAGCCTCAAGGTCCCATCCCCAATCAACCAAATGAGCCAGAAGCTCTCTGAGATCATGGCGGACTGGACTCACCGTATCTTTGGTACGGATGGCGAGTTCAGCAGAGACTGGGAGAGCCAGGAGCTCGAGGCCTATGTCGTCCGCGGCATACCTAACATTCAACCGATCAAGATGCCCTTCGGCCATCGGCGTCTTCAAGCGGGTCTCCGGAAGTTCCTAAGAAACAAGAACTTCAATGGTAACAAACGGTTGACAACGTTCAGTCGGTATATCGGTGCGGGAGTATACACGCAAGCTGTCATGGACGACATAATCCAAGCTGTCAACAGACGCCAGAGTCGCCAGAGGCTTTGTCTGGCGTTCGACGTGTTCACCCGTAAAGATGGCACTGACTCTTTCATGATCATTTTCTTTTCCATTCAAGCAGAGAAACCGCCAATCTCATTCACAGACTTTCTTGGACGCAAGCGGACTCTCCCCTTCGAGATCTTTAAAGACTGGCAGGTAGGCCACTTTATCCGTTCCAGCACATCCGGGCATAGGAGGCTGACGAGAAAGCAGGCCATGAGAAACCTCATTGAAGAGACGTTGGTCCAAGTTCCTGACATCGGACCACACGTCATGGAAGGTCATTATGACCTCCTCAACGCCAAGGGCGAAGCCATCTTCCCCCGGCTGTGGAACTACAGCATCAAGCCGGGCGACAACATCAAGATGACGCTCTGGCCTATGCAGTCCCACCCACTGCAGAACGGCCACCCCAGCGGACATCCCCTCGGCCCCTCGTATCATTATGGAGCCGAGATTCGCGCCCAGGACCTTCTGTGCCAGAAAGTTCGGGCGCAGCGGCTGAGAAACGCCACCATTGCAATCCCGTCACATCTTGCCTTGCAGCCCGCCTGTATTGGTCACCCTGAACCTCCTCGCCCGGTGGTCCCCAACCACCCAGCACCCATGGGGGTGGGAAACGCACCGGTTATGCAAGCTGGCATGCCGCCGCCGCCATCAGGGATGGACTTACCAGGTCGCCCGGGCAGTCCACTACCGGATTCCATCCGCCCTCGCGATGGTCTGTCGTTCATCAGCACGATCGACAAGGACGCATTGACTCTGGCGGAGGAGAAGGAGTTGTCATTTGTGGACTTCGTCGACGAGTTGGGGAAGGCGAGGGGTGTCACTGTTGCTGGTCTCCTGACGAAGTTCACCAATCTGACTGATGTCGTCGGTGAGGAGTGCTTGAATATGTGGGAGCTTACCGACGTAGAATGGGAGACTGAGGCTGAGTGCTTGGGTTAATATACCAGTGATTCAATCGTTGATGATTGAGAGCGTTGTCTTGTGTTGGCACGAGGATGGGATGATCGTTGCTTTGCTGGTCTCGTTTAGTATGTGTCTCCTACTCGACTAGAGTATGGATTAATCATGATCACTTAATAGCAATACACGGCCGATTCATACTTCTTTCTCTACCTGATTGAATCAAATGAGCATTCTCACCAAAAATGTCCGGTAAAATGCAAGCTAATCATCTTATGGGCATTATACATTCCCCATCCCATTTCCTGTTTTTTCCCCCTCCTAATTTCTTCTTTCTTTTCCTCTTTTCTTCCAGTCCTGGAACGGGGACGCTGGGGAGTCCAGAAGTTAGCCTAATTTGGGAGTAACCACGCATGCCGGTCGGATGGGAATGGGCCACAGTACTGGTAATGCTCACGTTCCGTTGGTGGTATTGCAGTCTGCTATGTAGGTACGGTACTGGAGAGTATATATACAACGAAGTGAACTCGGGACACGTTCCGTGAGTGCCCTTTCCTCAGCGCCTCATCAGAACTTTGACTGGTACAGCGCGTTGATGGCATCAATGTGGTCCACGACCATGCAGTCCCAGTCACCTTCCTCATAGTAGACGGTGTTTCCGTCGTCCGAGGTCTCGCAGTCGCAGCTCGGGAGCGTGTCTCCATACTGCCAGAAGCTGTCCCCAGCAATTCCGGTAGTGTTGAGAGCGTACTGCTGCCAGGGGTTCTCGACGGTGCAGTTGTTGCCCCCACCGTACTCCTCGAGATAGCAGGGCTTGCCCGCTGCCACACAACCGGCTCCGTGGGTGGTCACCCAGAGGTCACCCCAGCTGTAGGGCTCATCCCCTGCGTTGACGTGTCAGCCCAGCCATGCAGGACGGACCTTTTAGGGACCAGACTTACAGCTGTCAGGGTACAGATGGAAGGTACCAAAGTCCAGGTCAGTGATGTTCAGGTTGTCGGCCCAGGTGTAACCACCCGCACTTGTCGTATAAGGGTACGAGCCATCACCTCCAGTCAGAGGCCCGAAACCCTCATCACCCATCGTCACCATGTGGTTCGAGTCGAGAGACTTGATATATGCTGATGTGGTCGTGGCCCAGTCGTAGATAACAGATCTGTCCCATGCGTCAGTCGCCGAGCTCTCAGGTATATCCAGATAACGGGACGTACGTATCACACCCTGAGCACCTGGGCTCATTCGCCAGCTCCCACGCAAACACAGCTGTGGAGGTCTTGTACCTGCTGACAACAGCCTCGATGTACGTCTGGTACTGCCCCTGGCAGGTAGAGTCGGTGAACCAGGTGGTGGCAGAGCATCCAAAGGCCGTGGTATAGGCCGCGATGCCACCGTAGTCACTCCAGTTGTTAACGAAGTTGATGATGACTTTCAGGCCGTACGTCTCGGCAGCGGCGACCACGGCGTCCAGCCTCTCCAGGCCGTACTCACCCGTGTTGATGGTGGAGCCGCTCTCGGAGAGGTACTGGAAATAGACTGTTCCGTTAGACGGAATGGAGGTGACGTCGTTGAAGCCCCAGACACGGATGATCTTGAAACCCGCGGTGGCCATGTGTGAAAAGACCGTGTCGACATCGTCGTCTGAGGTCAAGAAGGAGCACCAGTAGCAATTCGTGCCCGCGTAGTACTTTGTCTCGCCGTCAATGTTGAAGAATAGCCCATCCGTCGTCGCGAACGTGCCACTGCTGGTCGCAGTCGACACGGCCGAGGTCGATGTCTCTGATGCGATCGAGGATGAGGTCTGGCTGGACGTCGTCACCGCAGCGGAACTAGACGTGACCAATGTTACGACCGATGCCTCTGAGGATGCAACAAAACCATTCCCGCCCCGCCCTTTCCCTCCTCTTTCAAAACCTTCCAAAGAACCGGGGCCAGCCCGCAACTCTAAAGGATGCAAAGAAACTACTGACGATGTGCTCGTCGTCGCCGCCACCACTGAGGTGGACGTCGCCGGCGAGCTACTCGTTGCGGTCCCCGGGACACACTGGTAGTAGTAGGCATTCTGTGATGTGCATTCGTAGCCAGACGTGCAGCTTGTGGACCCCGTGTAGCCGGTACCACCGCACTGGCCGTATGGCGACTGCTGGGCCGCGGCGCCGGTGGCCAGCAGCGAAAGGGCGGATGCCAGACCCTTCTTCATGGCTGGAGAGATGACCAACGATCCAAGAAGAGAAGCAGGAAGAGTAGAGAAAGAGAGAGACAACGCGGAGGACCGGTGCGTTGGGGGAAGACTCGGGTTCGCAGACCGGTAGACAACCAGCCAAGGGGACGAGGCCCAGATATAGTCTCGACGATGGACACACTCGTCTTCCCCATGAGGCTGTTTCGTTTCTGGCCGCACCCATGTGCCACCCCTGCTATCGGCAAGGGCTCCCTATATTCCAGACGCTGCTGTGGGTCGGCATTTGCATGTCAGGTCCATTGTGCCAGCGTCCATCCCCGACAGGAAGCTCGCTGAAGCGAGCGTAAAGCTTCCGTTCCCTTTTGCGATCAGCATGGTCTACATTACTGAAGATGGGCAGTTCAGGGAAGAAGAATGTCAGCAGCAGGAAATGTCCACCAATGGGTCGTCGGCAGCGGACGAGTGGCGCCACGGATTGCGGACCGGCCTGTCTCCTGAAAAGGGGACCTCGGAGCATACCGAACCGCGGCCGCCACATGACCGGCAAATCTGCAATGCCAAGTCGTGACAGCAGAAGAAGACCTCAACCCTTTAAAGTTCAGAGTCGGGAATCAGCGGGCTCCCGGCAGGCTTGCACACCTCATGAAGCCGTCGCACCCTTCAATGTCAAGTAGCGTCGACGTCTTCCCTGGGTTTCGCCCCTGAGGCCCCCAGCGGTGGCTCCAAATCCTGCCGGGGATCCACTGCGGCCCTATCAATCTATTCCATGTTTCAAGGAGATTGTTGAAGTAGGGAGCAGCAAATGATGAATGGCGTTGTTCTAGAGTTTGAGAGCAACAGCGCAAACAAGGCGCGACGTTCACACTGACAGCTGTTCATCCGATCTTTGTCGATTCACTCGATGAGGGTTGACATGGGTGCGACCCAAGTCTCCATCACTACCAGGTGGCAAGGGGGAGGAAGAGGAGGAGGTTATGTCACCGTCTGCACTCTATCCGCGCGCTCTACAGGACCTGCACAAAGCCTGAGCTTCGAATGAGACGGAGTACCGAGAGAAGAGCTGCTGCTCGCTGGGGATTCCCAACGTCAACTCATCAATCCCAGCTCAGAAGTCACCGCATCCTCCGCTGCTGTTTGATCTCCGGATGAGGACGTCTTCAGATAGAAGGGACCCAGATGCTAGTGTTTTGCAGTTGTCACTGACCTCTGGTCTACTGCGTGTGAGGTTCCAAACTTCTCAGCATCCTCCCTGGGCAACGGGTATCTGCCATGCTCGGCGTGCCAGGCCTCCAAGGGGAAGTTGGGCTTGGGAGAACTGACCTTTGTCTGGTCAAGGAGCAACCAATTGACGTTTCCCGCCCGCTCTTTTCGCTGTCCGAGTTGTGCTCTCTTCACAATACAGCGCTGCCCGGTGCCTTGTACCGAAGAAGATCCCTAAGTCCTTCAATAACTAAGCCATACTGTGCAAAGGCCTCTGATCTTGAGCAAAACTCTCCCAGCGCGTCCAATACTTCTTTACGGAATCTATACGCTGCTCGGTGATCTGGCCGTTCTGATGGCGGCCGCATATGGGATGCGGGAAGCGGCGAAGCCATAGATGATACATGCCTCGCCAGCTCATGATGCTGCCTGGATGAAAATCGGGATCGAACAGGGTGTCTCTGGCGGCCAAGTCCAACCCAAATTCGTGTCGATGCCGGCCACGACGACGATCTTGAGGTGGCCCCAAAGATGTAACGAACGATCCGATAATGTTGCAGGCTGTCGGGAAGTTGGCGAGGCCACCTGTTGCCGTATAATGCATACTAACTTGCCCTGTCAAGCTCCGGGCCACTGCACAGCCCCACGGGCTCGAGCCCATCGATGAGAGAGGGTGTGTTTTGATGAATGTGTCATGGGCCGTGGGACTGCAGCATGACTTCATGTCTCGGGCACCGTACCCTTGTCATGGATAGTGTTGAAGCTGTCAAGAATATCGTATTCGTCAACGCTAGAAGTATGTGCACAGAAGCTTACACCAGGAGTCAATGAGCGCTACAGGAAGTCGCTCCAGGAGGTCGCTCGCAGGTGCCCTTCTCACCGCCGCTCCTTGCCTATGTCAAAAGCAAAACGGCTGCGCAGCACGCCCTCGAACCGTAGTAGCTGTTTATAACAACAGCCTGTAGGCTCACCATCGCATTATGAGACCCCATTGAGTTCACCAGATGACTCTCAGGAGCCTCAATAGCGAGATATCGCACAACTTGTGAGGACGGATGGCAACGAGAAGGCAAACCGAGGGAGATGGTCATTGGTCCCGACGCGCAGCCCAGGGCACCTCAGCCACAGGGCATGCTTCCAGCCAAAGCGCGCGTGAAAGCGGCTGGTGGTCACGGATGAAGCATATCTCATGAGCATATAATTCCAGCCAGGAGATTGCAGCTCGAGAGGTCCTTGGTATATGAGGCTGAAGGAGAGAAGACCAAGTTGGCGATGCGATGTGATGGCGAGATGACTGGTGGACGAGAGCAAGGCCCTAACCCTGATCTGACACTTGCTCTTGCTCAGCGACAACGGATTATTATCGCTTGCGCTATGGTTTCTTACCATTCCTAACCTCTAATCGGAATACTCGCCTTGAACCAGATCGTGACACCTGGTGTAGCCTACAACAGGATTATCCAGACCCTATTTGACCTCATCAAACCCGGCTCAGTTTACTATTATGACGACCATCGAGACAGGCGCTACAGTACTGGTTCGGGGTCGTCTGCTGGGCCGACAGCGGCACCGATGAGACCCCGGCTCTGTTCGGGCATTGTCTGGCTCTGCTGTGCCGTGCCGTGCCGTGCCGGCCTCGTTTCAGCTTGGGAGATTACGCACGCGAGGAGAGGGTGGCAACAAGAAGTATCGTAGCCGGCATGAACAGTCTAGTGTGAATCTTGTCGACGCACGCCAAGCCAACGCACGTCCAAGCGGTAGAGATGGCCGGCCCAGATGCCCTGCTGCGAGACCCCGAGAGCTGCGTCAGGCAGACAACAGCCGACGACAGCGCACACACGGCGTTCGATAAGGCCAGAGGCAGCCCTGCGATACGTGCAGCTTCGTCGGAGCCGTCGTCGACGGGAGGCGCCAACGGGACGAGCTACGATGGACGTGACCGTCCCGCGCTGGAGAAGCTGAAGAGACGCCTGCCCCCGTCCTTCCAGAGGAGGTCGGATGCCATCTGCACCTATCTGAAGGGTCCCGATCCGCCGAGGTTATGGAGGATACGACCGATCCTGCCTCGTCTCCAACACCTGCCGCTGCGGCTGGTGGATAAGGTCTGCGCGAGGCAATGGCAGCGCATACTCGCGCTCTTCCTCTTCTACGTCTGCTGGATCGCCACTTTTGGCGCCGTGCTCCACAAATCCGCTGTCGCTGATGATGTGAACGGCTATGGCCAGCCGATACAGATACAGTGCGGTGGCGTATTCTGGTCTGACATCTCGCGCAATATCAGGCTGACTATGTGCTGACGTCTGAGAACAGGGAGGGGAACAACGATTGTGGGCTCAACGGCACCGACTGTCTGCCCTTCTCGGACAGCTCGTTTGCATTCCGTTGTCCTGCGAACTGTCTCAGTGAGGAGGTCCAGAACCCTCGTGCGGTCGGAGCGCAAGAGGTCATCTACGAACCGCTGGTGGTGGGAGGCCCAACCTCGGATGGGGCCTTTGACTTCACGTATCGCGGCGACTCTTTCATATGCTCTGCCGCAATCCATGCTGGCGTCATCACCAACACCGCAGGCGGCTGTGGTGTGGTGTCTCTCACCGGCCAGCAGGGTAACTATCCCTCTGTGACCCGGAATGGCATCTCGAGCATCGGCTTCGACTCAAGCTTCCCGTCGTCCTTCACCTTTGAGACGACGACTGCTTCGTGTAGAGACCTCTCATGGGACCTACTCGCTGTTTCTGTCATCTATACGGCATTGTTATCTTTGTTCACCCGATCGGCCTCCGTGTTCTTCTACTCCACGGTCATCGGGTGTTACCTCCAGGCGGCACTAGCCACGGACACGCCAGAGTACGCCGATATTGCGACCCTGGTGTCAACAGCTATGGGCAATCTTCTGCCGGCACTCTTCATCTCGATGGTCATGTATAGACTATACATCCGGCGGACTCTGCACGATCTTACCGCGCAGTTTGAGAAGACCATCCTGTGGCTCGGCCCGTGCTGGGTGGCGGTCCTAGCCGACTACACCTTCGAGCTGATTCCGCTCGAGAGGCTCACGGCACACGACATCCGCCAGGAGCCAGGCGGCCTAGCCTCCCTCATCGTCATCGTGGTCGTCCTCCTATTCGCATTTATTGGGCAGGCGTGGGCATTCAGACGAGAAGGCCGCCTGTTGCGATACATAGCGCTGTATGCGAGCCTCGGCATCATCATCGGCCTGCTAGCAGCCATACCACAAGAAGATCTCCGCATCCACCACTATATCCTAGGGCTCCTCCTCATCCCCGGAACCTCGCTGCAGACCCGTCCTAGCCTGGTCTACCAAGGTATCCTCGTGGGGCTCTTCGTCAACGGTGTCGCAAAGTGGGGCTTCGACGCGGTCTTGCAGACTGCCGCAGAGCTGCAGGGCGATGCGTTAGACGGCTCAGCGCTTCCTGTGATCACCGCCATCAACGCCACGATCTCAAACATCACCTTCACGTGGCCTGGCGTCCCAGTGGGTTGGAACGGGACCAGCGTTCTCGTTAATGACGTCGAGCGGTTCCGAGACTACTCGTCAAGCCAGGACGAGCGCTCGTTCACCTGGCAGAGGATGATCGCAGACGAGCCTGAGTACTTCAGATTTGGCTTCTTTGCGCTGTCTGCAGCGTACGGGCTGGAAGTGGGCGACTATACCATGGGTGGCACGTGGCTCGCGAACGGGACATGGATACAGATGGCGGCCGGGGCAACGTGAGCGGTGCTCGGCGACTAGAGATGATTCCCGCAGTAGAGAGATCTGCGTCTTAGCAGTGCCTAGGTTTCAGTACCCGTTGGATAGACCGGCGATATCCCTCTCGGCCCCGTGCCCCACCGATCGATCCCTTGCTGTAGCCCTGTGATCTGTCAGTTTCAAGAACTGCCGTTCAACGGTCTAGCCAAATGCAGATGCTCGGAGGATCTCCCAACACGACACGATAGCCCCCCATCGCACACAGGGTTTGACCAGTACCTATGCAACAGTGCCGGATCGTCTATCCCGCGGTGTCCCCAGGACCTCGGGTACTTGCAGCCGTATCCGCATCCCGCAGTTTCGCCGCCCCCCCGTCTGTGACAGGTCTTTGCGAGCGCGTCATCGTTCTCGTGCTACCTAGGTGGGAAAGCATGACGCGGGAGGCGACCCTGTTCCAAGGCAGCACCGTACTGGCGCTGTCACAGGTGCCGAAAAAGCTACGGGGCTGTCCCGCGCCCATGGTTAGGCTCTTGGCGGAGAGATATTCCGATCTGCTAGGGTATTCTCGCCAACTCAACTACTTCAGTATGGCTCAGCAAAGCCATGGCCGCCGGATCAGTCTTCACGAGCCCCCCACGCCCCAAGTTCCATCTCACCCGGCCGGGCTCGTGCTCCGAGCCAATCGCTTTCTCCTGCCCTGCAGCCGTCAAGGTCGTACAACTAAAATGATCGTCTCGGTGCCACACGTCAACCTGTTCGGAGATCCATCGCGTGAGAGGACGATCTCCGAGATGGGATGGCGGCGCGACGAGAGGAGATGCTGGACCGGGGAGGCCAGAAGCTGAGAGCTATGTACTACATAGCACCCAAGGCCAGATCGTAGGCCCGGACGTCCTGCCAACACTGGGTCTAGCCCTGACGGCACGACGACCCCTCTGCCGAGACTACAGTCGGCGGTTTCTGCAGATCACACGATCCGTGCTCGATCATACTCTGGGACGCTGACCGCAGGCGCGGCAATCGAGAGATTCGTGCTACGCAGAAGCAGATGCGCCGGCCCTCTCCATTCTCCGCGGTGGTGCTTGGGCAAGGGTCTCTCGGCATCCACCCGCACCGTTGCGACCTCTTGAGCTACAAGCGGCATGGTCGTGACAAGTGCACCCAAATAAGGCCATGTAGTCCTTCGGGACCATTCTCCACACCGACAGGGGGGGGGGGGGAGGGGCAATATCTACCATAGTAGTGCCGTCCCAACCTCATACTGATCCAAGTAATTCTTACCCTTCAACTCTTGTTCCCTGATCTCCTATCGACCTACCCTGTGGTATTTCCCCCATCCACAGTTGGAGCTGTCGTGTGAGCCCTTCCCGAGTGGTTTCAGACCAGGAGGCTGCGAATCCCATCGTTCCGGAAGCGGAATCTCGAAACCATGTGTTGCTAAGGCGTCCGGACGGCAAAGCGAGGCGGTCCAGACCACCTGAGTCCCACGGAGTCTATGCGACACACTCAAGTTTGCTGGCCGATATCCGAAGAAGGGGCAGTCACGACAGCAGAGCGACACTCTACGCCAAGCTACAACTACCACATGTCGAATCTATAAACGCTCGCCTCCGCCGATCCATAAGGCTATATACCCTGGTGACGAACCACCGTGCCCGCCCATCGACGCAGGGGTAGAGCGCATGGCAGGATTTCTTCTCGCGCCCAGATCTGCCCTGCTGGAACCAGCCTGCCCCCTCCGCCCACCGTTGCACAAGAGAAGACCGTACGAACGGCTGGATATCACATTGGGGCCCGCGGCCTCGTCTGCTGTCCCAGCATCCCCAGGCGCCAACCATGGCGGCGATACGCTCCAGCCCAGCTCCCAGCCTCCGGGCCAGACCCACCGCCGCTATCACCCTCACCCTGCTGGTCCTCCTCACCCTCGGACCCACACCCGCGGCAGCCCAGACCTCGCTGGGGGACCTCTCAACATGTGGAGTTCGTCTTTCTTATTTGATTTTTTATTTACTTATTTATTTAACGGTTCTGGGCCCCTTCCCGAACCCCTGCCTTTCCGTCCCGTAACCCCCACACAGAGACTGTCATACAGAGAGGGCTGACCCGCCGTCCTCTTTAGCTCACCTGCCTCCTCGGGGGCGTCGGCCGGTCGGCCTGCAGCGCGACGGATATCGCGTGCCAGTGTGAGAGCACGGCGCTGGCGGACGACGTGACGGACTGCCTGTTGGCGAACTGCACCATGCAGGATGGTCTCGGTCTGTCCTCAACCCCCCCCCCCCTCCCTTTTTCTATTTGGGTTTTTATTTTCTTTCTTTTTTTATTAGTCCACTCTTCTGTACCTACACGAGCATATATGTGAAAATGTAATAGTTCTTGCGGGACGGCAGCACAAGACAAGGATGGTAGCTGACAGGACTGTAACAAAGATGCGTCCCGGTTCAGGGCTGCAGAGTGTCACGCCCCGCACGCGTCCCGGTCGGGGCAGGTCGTCGTGATCATGCCGGTGCTCTGGTCCATCTCGGCGGCGTTCGTCCTCCTCAGGTCGGCCTCCAAGCTGATGTCGAGGACGTTCTGCACCGAGGACTACATCATCATCTCCTCGATCCTGGTGGCCGTGGTCCCTTTTGCCTGTGTATTGTATAGTGAGTATCCACCTCGTTTCTGCCGCCTGCGTGCTGCAGGAACAAGAACGGGGGGAAGGGGGGAAGCGTGTTACTGACAACGTGGGCTCACAGTGGCTAAGCTGGGCTTCGGCAGCCATATATGGGATCTCAACGACGGGGCCCTGATGCAGATTCTCAGACTATGTAAGCAAGCCCCCCCCCCCGCCCCCTTCCCCCCAAACTCACGATGGCCTGTCAAGGACGCCCACCGGCCGGACTAACCCCGCCTGCCGCGCCCAGTCTACGTCTCCGAGATCATCTACGTCGTCGCCCTCGCCCTGACAAAGACGTCTATCGTGTACATGTACCTGCGCATCTTCAACGCCCACCGGCCCTTCCAGCACGCCTGCCGCGCCGCGCTCCTCTTCATCCTCCTCCCCAGCACCGCCGTCGCCCTCGCCACCGTCCTCTCATGCCGGCCCGTCGCCTACTTCTGGGACCGCGACCTCCGGCCCCGCGGCCGCTGCCTCGACGTCGGCGCCCTCGCCTACGCCAACTCGGGCCTCGCCGTCGCCCAGGACCTCGCCCTGGTCGCCCTGCCCGTCGCCATGCTGTGGCGGCTCAACATGTCGCGCCGGAAGAAGGCCCTCGTCGCCCTCATGTTCGCCGTCGGCGGGCTCGGCCTCGTCGCCACCATCGTCCGCCTCAGGACCCTGTACGTCTTCGGCGACCTGCGCGACCCCACCTGGGACTACGTCCCCGTCGTGTACTGGACCACCGTGGAGCTGGCCGCCGGGGTCCTCTGCTCGTGCCTGCCCGCGGTGCGCATCATGCTGGAGACCGTCTTCGGCAGGGTGTTCCGCCTCAACACCGCGGAACTGTCGAGGGGTGGTGGTGGTGGTGATGGTGATGGCCCGGGGATCAGGATGGAAGAGAGGAAGAGGCGGCCGACGGCGGCGGCCGGCGGGGAGGGGGACGGGGGGTGGAAGGATAGCAGGTGCGCGGAGGACTGGACGAGCCAGAGGCGGCTGACGATTTCGAGAGACGACGGGTCACAGGTGACGAAGAGTTCGTCTCAGTAAGGCTCATTAGGCGATGCGCCCTTCGGGGCGAGGCATGATCCTGATCCCGGACGGGGCACGGGCGTAGGTCGCAGCTGGTTGTGAGGCTGGAATGAATTGGCATGATAATTTCCGAGAAGCCGGAAGGGGAAGCAATCCATGACATTGCCTGTCCAGACGTGTTCGTGATCGGCATGGCCATACCCTACACGCCTCAGGGCCTCAGCAGCAGTGTTGTGGACTCCGGCGTCTCATACCTCAACTCCCTCGTTCTCGATGGCCCGTCGAGCCGGCCACGTTGCTCTCGCATAGATTAAGCACAGCTGAGAGGCCACAGGTAGGCCGTCCAGGCCCTCCAGGAGAGCAGGGAACATGGGGGACGCATTCTCGTACAAAGCCTGACACTGACAGGACAGCATCCACTTGAGGTCGCCGGCCGTCGGCGAGGCTGAAGCGTGCGCTGGCCGTGTTGCCAAGGCAGGAGTGTGTCGTGGCCGGGGGGAAATGTGCAGCGCGCTGTGCACGCTGTGCACGCTGTGGTCATGGAACGGCACCGCAGGATGACCGAGTGACGGCCGTCCGAGCATGTCAGCACCTACCTCGAGGCCGAGCCAGAATCAGGAGGTGCTGACGTCCCGTTCTTCGCCGGACAACAAGACAGTCCGTGTCAGCTTCTCGGCGGCCAATTGTGGAGGCTCGCACCCGAATGCAGACGCATTAGTCGCACGTCGGACAACTACTACGTGGCGAGCTGTCCGAGCAGAGGGGTCGGCTGGATATTGCTCCCGAGTGCTACGTTGCGATCGGTGATTGGGGATACACGCTGGAGTTAAGGGCTGACAAGTCCAGGTTAGGGGCTGCATGTCCGCGCCCGAAACCAGCACACGGCGAGACACAACCTCGCGCAGTAGAAGAAGTTAGATCTATCGGATAAAGCACTTATACCGTCTGAATCCCAGACAGATAAACAGGCCCATAATGCTCCGGAGGCTGAACAATAACGTCCGTATAATCTCAACCAGCGTCTTTCCACTCTGGACTGCATCGTCATCGTCAGAAGCGGGTTCAACCTCCAGAGAACATTAACAAGAGAACAATGTCTTCGCGCAGGTACGACACCGTGATCGTCTTTGGCCCGACCGGTGGCGTCGGTGCTCAGGTCGCTCTCGAGGCCAACAAGCGCGGGGCCAAGGTCTGGCTGGCGATGCGAGACCCGTCCAAGACCAACCGTGAGATCCCCTCGGATGTCGAGAAGTCCGGCAACTTCGCCCGCGTCCAGGCCGACCTCACAGACCCGGCGTCTGTGACCAAGGCGATCAAGGGGTCTGGGGCCAAGGCCGCTTACATGTACGTCGTCCACGGGTCTTCGGATTCCATGCGCGGGTCGCTGCAGGCGATGCGCGATGCTGGGGTCGAGAGCGTCGTCTTCCTGTCGAGCTACTCGGTCGGGCCGGGCGATGATGTCCGCGAGATCCCGAAGACGGCCCTCATCCCTTACATGCACGCCCAGGTCGAGGTCGCGGCGGAGGAGGTGGGGATACCCTACTTTACGGCGCTGAGGCCCGGCCAGTTTGCCAGCAACCATTTCAAGAACTTCCTCGACCTGTCCGTGAAGCCACCCAAGGCGACGCACATCCGGGACGAGACACGAAGCGACAACATCACGCCGGAGGATATCGGGGCGGTGGGGGGCGCCGTGCTCGTGGAGAGGCCCTCGGACGGCAAGGAGATCATCTACCTGTGCGGGCCGGAGATGTTGACCAAGGCGGAAAGCTGGCAGATCATCAAGAAGATCACGGGCCGTAACGATATCGACTCGACTCCCATCACAGCGGAGGCATTCGTGGAGAGGGCTGTTGCGAACCACTTTCCACCTCCGCTCGCCGAGTACCTGGCCGAGGCCGAGGGGAAAACGGCCGACCGTGAAGGGTTCTACCCGAAGCCCCTTTACGACCAGGGCGTTTCAAACATCAAGAAGTACGCCGGCAAGGAGCCACTGAAGTTTGCGGACTATATCGAGGCGCACAAGGCGGAGTTGCAGGCTATCTGAGAGGACGGACAGCCGGAGTCATCGTGGATGTGACCCGGGAAAAGGGGGGCGGGGACGAGCCCGGACCTGTACGGACAAGTTCCCCAGGTTATATGGTATAGTCAGATCCAGAGCAAAATATCGACATGGTCCTTCGACAGTCCCACCACAGTAGTAGTCCGCGAACTTTCCCCATGCCCTCCTGAAGGACAATGAACCGGGCCGGGCGGGACGGTGCATGTCGTGCCATCGTAGGCTCATGATGTCCCGTCGTGACGTCTGGTGGACAGTGCTCGGGGGCGGCGGCGGCGGCGGCGGCGGTGGCCTGCGGTGGCCTGCGGTGGCCTGCGGTGGCCTGCGGTGGCCAGAGTCCAGCACGGAGGGTTCCTACCCAGAGCCTCGAGGTGGTGTGACCCGTCAGGCCAGACCAGAGAGGGGCGCAGCGAAAGTGGAGCAGTGCTGTGGATGAGACACCGATGACGTTTGGTATTCCCGTGTGCTCCCCGAGGCAACGCATCCCCAACAGCGCCGCTGTCAACACGAAGACGATGGCAGACGGGATGGGTGGAAGAGGACAGTTTTGGTTGGCATTTTTGACGCTGGGTGAAGCTTGCGAGGGGAGTCAGGTCCCAGCCGGGTTGTAATGGCCACCCCCTTGCCCTGTGGCAGACCAGTGGCCAATCAGAGGCACCGCTCGTGCGAGGGCAGCACAGGTTGGTGGGGTGGGGCCCTCTCCCTGGCGTGGCTGGTTGCATTTCCCCGGATTTTCCCCAGATATCAGCACGAAAGCTACAGTGGGATAGGGGCACATAGGGGCACACAGGCCAGGGCGCTAGGGCCTCCCGGGGGAGGCCTACAGCGCTATGGTCTGTGGTACCCACTCGCGGAAGCACCTGGGTGGGGGGGGTGGCTGCTGATCTGATCGTCCGTTGCCCGGTGGGCCCCTGGTCACGCGATGGGCTGATGGGCTCATATTGGAGGCTGCTCCCTGGACGAACAGGAGGGGAGGCGGCTAAGCTGGAGTGACCAGAGGTGGTGAGAGGAGAGGATGGGTTCTGTTGTGAGCAGTGCGAGCAGTACTAGCAGCCCTTTCTTCCTTCATAGTACGGTATCAGCGGACCAGCCCTCGCAGGTTGGTGGAGGGGAGGGGGGCGGGACGACGCTCATTCGGCCGTGGTAGGTTGCGAGTGGGTGCAGTGCCAGGTTACCCCGCCTGATCAGCGCAGGCTCGTGGCTGCAAAAGAGGCGGCAGGAACCCGCCTAAGAGAGAGAGAGAGAGAGGGAGGGAGAGGCTCACGCCATTTGGGGGGGGGGGGGTTCGTTAGCCCGTCCCTGCCGCCGTTTTGGGGCACAAAGGGGGGGTTGCGGCGGGGCTGTCAGGGCTGCTGGGCTGCTGGGCTGCTGGGCTGCTGGGCTGCTGGGCTGCTGGGCTGCTGGGCTGCTGGGCTGCTGGGCTGCGGAATGCGAGGGAGGAGGCATGGACCCTATGACCTTCCCACCTTCCCCTCCTTTTGTACTCGTACTTGAACAGCTCGACTTCCCCTCTTCTGTCCCGCTTGTTCCTCCCAGCTCGGGTCAAGCACCAAAGCATCTCGACCTTCCATCAGTCAAGACCTCCAATCCACCACACCCGCGGATACGACCAGCTGGTCTTGAAGATTCTACTGGCCGCTCTGACTTTACAACACCACATCCAAAACCCGACACCCCTCAGAAGACCACCACAGCCTCTCCGGTCATCATGACAGAACCACTCGCCAAGGTTGACTCCGCCGTCGAGGGCGTCGACGTCAAGGACACCAAGGCGGCCAAGAAGCCTAGGCAGAGCACCGTGGCCGCAGCTGGAGTGTTCAAGCTCGAGGACCTCGGTATGCCCTCCCTCCCAGCCTTGGCTCTCCCCATCCAGCAGGCGTACCCGGCTGACAGCAGCGGGCAGTGGAGGAGGGAAAGACGATCCAGATCGCCAAGCAGACCCAGAAGACTGGATGGTAAGTCCGGCATGTTACCAATTCCCGACGTTGGTGGCCCGGCCCGGCCTGGCCTGGCCTGATTAACCCTCCGTGCCTCCGCAGGAAGATCAACACGTCACCAAACACCGTTGAGGACAAGGACATCCTCAAGCTCCACCTGACCGAGCCACCAATCAAGAAGATTGACCTCCACTTCCCACTGGGCCTGGAGGTCACGGCACGGAACCTCAAGGGTGTTACCATCAAGGATGCCATGGATGCCATCCACAAGCCCTACAAGAAGAAGGTCCGTCTGTCCACCCAATCGTCCGATCCTCCACCCTCCGGGGTGCTTGACCCATCCGTCCCAACCCCGCCCTGCTGACCGTCTTCCCCTCCCCCACACACAGCAAGATGACGAGCTCCCTGAGGCCTACCTCAAGGGGTTTGAGTACGACCCGGAGGAGTCCAAGACCAGGCTGGTAGTGCACCTGACGTCGACTCCTGAGGTCGAGTCCACCGGTGGCAAGAAGAAGAAGAAGAACAAGGGTGGTGAGGAGTAGGACATATTCGTGCGCGGGCCGGACCACAGGTGGCAGGGAGCGCCGTACTCCCGGGTCAGGCGTGCCCAAGGAGCAGTCCCATAGTTCCACCACCATGAACAAGTCCATGTGCATGGCTCAGCTCGGCCTTCACATAGACATGGCTGCAAGTTTTTGAAACATCATACATGTGGCTCATGGTCGTTGTCAAGGAGCACCGGGCCCCCGCAGAGTGGCTGCGGCAGTGCTTAGCAAATGGATCGATGCTTTCCCGGACTGTACTGGTCCTGATCGGGGGTGATTTGGGCTGCCGGTAACGGACCCTGTCTCCTCTCTGCTGCTCCCGGACACGTGAGCCACTTCCCATGTGAGGCTGGACCCTGGCCCTGGTCCGGTTTACCTGCGCTCTGCCCTTCCACTGCGTGATAGGCCCGTCAGTGGTGCTGCACCTTCAGTTCAGCAGCGCTGTGTGGGTGTCTTGACAAGGACCGTGCCCCGCTCCCCGCCGTAACGGAGAGAAGGCGCTGCCTACGCGCCTCCAGGTGCTCATAGTGAGACCCCGGGGATCACGACCTCGAGACGACATGTCAACCCTCCCAGAATGGCGGTCCTCTGGCCCGTTCCACGGTGTCTCCGGGATGATAGCACGAAGAAAGGCCAGACCAACGAGACCCGGCGCTGCGCAAGAGAAACTTCCAAAGGGCAGAGGCCTCCCTTGAGCTGGTGAGCATATATATAATGGTGGGCTTGGCTCACATGGCACAGGCTGGCGAGACATATCGGGGTCAATATCCCACTTCGGCACGAAATGGTCCAGGTTTGCCCCTGACTCCTGTCTTCTTCACAGTCTATCTACTACCCGGATGCTCAGAACCGATCACCAACACGGAACGACCAGACGTCCCCTCACGACCCCAACCGAAGCACCGGGGGGGGGGGGTGGTGGTAAGCAGTTAAATAAATCCAGGATATGAAAAGAGGTTCCATACTGGAAGACGACAGGTGGGGCGGTTTGGATCGGCCCCGCGATCTCAACGGTGGACCCCCGCGGCCGTCAACCCCGCATTCCCCGATGTTAGCCGCCCACGCGGAATTCAAGGCTTCGGCAGAAGATCTGACTTCAACTGTCACAAACGAGGACCACCACGCCCGCCCGAGAGGCCGAAAGGGCGAAGCCCTGCTGCTGGTGCATTGGGCCTCAAGGCACCGCACCGGGCCTTCTTTTCTTCTTTCTTCTCCCCTCCTCCATGGCGTGGTCATACTTCCTCTTCGGTAATGTCTGACCTGTTCTCGTGCTCTCGGCTCTAAACTCGCCCCATTATCACCACCATCGTTGTCGTTATCATCATCATCTCTGTCACTAGTACAAGAGGGGGAAGACACCACGGTGATCTCTTCGGCCAGACAAGATGCCCGTGACACAATTCGACCTGGAGGAGAAGTATCGCTACCAGAACGGCTTCGGCTCCTACCTTGAGTAAGTATCCTGCCGCCTTTCACCTCCCACGGGATTCATACGAGACAGGCGGCACAGACTGGGCTGATAACCTCCCCCGCCTAACCCCACAGGACCGAAGCGGTGCCTGATGCCCTCCCCATAGGTCACAACTCCCCTCAGAAACCACCCCACGGCCTCTACGCGGAGAAGCTCTCCGGGACCGCCTTCACCGCGCCCCGCCACGAGAACAAGCAGGCATGGCTCTACCGCATCCTCCCCTCCTGCGCACACCCGCCCTTCGCCCCGGCGACCGAGCAGCCCCTCAACGGCCACGCCGGGCCGGGCCAGGCCGTCGACTTCAAGGAGTCCGCCGCCACCAGGATGCACTACATCCCGAACCAGCTGCGCTGGGACCCCTTTGACCACGGCTCCGGCGACACCGACTTCGTCTCGGGCCTGCACCTCGTGGCCGGCGCCGGCGACCCGACCATGAAGAGCGGGCTGGGCATCTACATCTTCGCCGCAGGGAGGTCCATGCGCGACGGGCACGCCTTCTACTCCGCCGACGGCGACCTCCTGCTCGTCGCGCAGGAGGGCGCCCTGGACATCCGCACCGAGCTGGGCTGGCTCCTCGTCCGCCCCATGGAGATCGCCGTCATCCCGCGCGGCGTCAAGTTCGCCGTCTACCTCCCCGGCGGCAGCCCCGCCCGCGGCTACGCCCTCGAGCTGTACCAGGGCCACTTCGCCCTCCCCGAGCTCGGCCCCATCGGCTCCAACGGCCTCGCCAACGCCCGCGACTTCCAGGCCCCCGTGGCCAGCTTCGACGAGGACTTCGGGCCCGTGGCCTCGGGCGGGGCCAACGAGCACCTGGTGACCGCCAAGTTCGCCAACGGCCTGTACGCGACGCGCCAGCGGCACACCCCGTTCGACGTCGTGGCGTGGCACGGGAACTACTACCCGTACAAGTACGACCTGGGCAGGTTCAACACCATCGGGTCCATCAGCTTCGACCACCCGGACCCGTCCATCTTCACGGTGCTGACGGGCGTGTCGGACCACCCCGGGACGGCCATCGCCGACTTCGTCATCTTCCCGCCGCGCTGGCTCGTCGGCGAGGACACGTTCCGCCCTCCGTGGTACCACCGCAACACCATGTCCGAGTTCATGGGCCTGATCCGCGGCGGCTACGACGCCAAGAAGGGCGGCGCGGGCGGCTTCGTGCCGGGCGGGGCGAGCCTGCACAACGTCATGAGCGGGCACGGCCCCGACGCGGAGAGCTACGAGGGCGCGAGGGCGGCGGAGCTCGCGCCGGCCAAGGCCGGCGGCGGGAGCTGCGCGTTCATGTTCGAGAGCTGCCTCATGGTGGGCGTCACCGAGTGGGGGCTCAAGAAGTGTGCCAAGGTCCAGGGGGGGTACAGCCAGCACAGCTGGGACGGTGTCAAGGTCCACTGGAGGAGGCCCGAGGGGGCAAAGGGGGACGGGCACCTGTTGAGGTGAAGGAAGGGGGGGGGGCCTGTAAGGCGTGTGTATGTATGTGGGTACAAAGGTAGAGCCTGGAGAGCATCTGAGGGTAAGATTGCAAAGGAACTCATGGGAGCGAGGAATCTGCTCGGGTGTATTGTAGGTCGCCTCAGCCGTATATCGTCCCCATCGTTTAATCATCATGGCTATCCTGTCAGGAAATGATTATCCGTCCACATATATATATATATATATATATATATATATATATTATATATGATGAGTGGAGTCGTCCCGGGTGCCAGAACATCAAGAATAAATGCCCACCCCCGTAAACCTGCCCTCAGAATTGGAAACCCCCTGGGTATTTTTGAACACACCTGAATGATGAGAAGGGCCAGGTGCCAGACCACCAGGAATGCCCACCCGAACACAGCCTGAAATCTACCGAAGACAAAAGCAAGAACAACCAAAGACATATTGTGGATCCACCCCATTCACCCCATTCATCACTATCTTTAGCCTTCACCACCTTCGCTACATCTTGAAGGTATTCACCCTTTGCTGGCCCCCATTCAAGAGAGGATAGAATTCACTGTAAGGTCAGAGGCTATATCTAGCCACTCTCTGACCCCTTTACGATAGTTAGACTTCTACTCTTCTAGACAGACCCCAATACGAATAGAAACGATACTGTCTA
>JALRMH010000077.1:0-97487 GCA_026119935.1 Endothia cerciana
AATATAAAAGCATTAATAATATATTTAAATACTTTATTAAATAAAAGAGTTATCTAATAAGCAAGAATTTATAAAAACTATAAAAAAATATTAAAAATACTATAGAAAAATTAATAAAATACTAAAAGAAAAAGACTAGCTTTAACTCTAATACTATATTATTAATAATTATTTTAGCATTATAATAATAGTAGAAAAAAAAAACTACTACTTAAGACCTCTCTATCCTAGAATAAGAATCAAGCGCTGCAGTTTCGCTCTCTAAAAGAGAAAGCTAATTAAATATACTAGGATTAAAGGCTAAAGAACTCTAATTAATAACCTTAAGATATCCTTAAGATATCAAGCGAGTTTCCTCCTTACAAATACTACGATCCTCTTTATTAGCAAACCTTTTTAAAGAATTAAAGCTATAATAAATTATTTCTGCAGCCTGCTCCTCTAACAGCCTTCGCTATTTCTGTATATAATTAAGACAAGCCTGCAATACTAGTAAAGCTTATAAAGCAGTAGCGTTTACTAACTCTGCTTTAGCCTCTTTATTTAAAACCTTATACTTTTTGCAAATCAAGCGCTCTGCTAGAGAAGAAACTTAGCAACTATAAAAACACTAAGGAATAAAAAACTAACTAGCAGAAGCTAAGAAGCGACTAATATCACAGCTTTAACCTAAAGAAATACACTCTCTATAATAAAAAGAGTTTTTAGTAAAATAATAGAAAGTCTTTATTTTATAATAATAAGCACAAGCAGGCATTTCAATATTAAAAGAAGAAATAAGCTTAATAAAATAATAGCGCTTTTAAGTTTTTATTAAATAATTAAAACGCAATTTATTAACTCTGTTTAATATCTTAATCAGAAAAGCATAACTAAATATATAGATAACTTGCTAAGATACTTATAGAAGATTATTAAAGATAATAATTAATAAAAGAAAGATAATATTATAACTTATCTAATATACAGGTTACAAACTAAAGTACTTAAAACAACTATCTAAAAAATAAAGAAAGAGTACAATACCTTAAAAACTAAAGCTTATATAAATAAGAGTTAGAGTTATAAAATCAGAATAAATTAATAAGTAATCTAAAATAATCTGATATAATAAGCACTATAGTAATCTAAAGATCTTTAAATACTAATTAGATTTATATTAATAAGAGTAGTATTAAATATAAGCCTTAAATATAGAAATATAACTAAGTAATTTATACAAGTATTTACTACTTTTAAAACTTCTAAATATAAGTATATTTAGAACTTAAATTAATAACTAAAAAGCTATATATAAGATCTATCTAATAAAAATAAATATATCTTTATATATCTAGCTCTTTAGTATAAATTACTATTTACTATAGTCTTATTAAACTACTACTGCGATCTAAGTAATCTAAGTGATCTATAATTTAAGCGATCTAAGCAATCTATAATCTAAGTGATCTAAGTGATCTAACTCTAACCCTTGTTTATATAATCCTTTTCTGCTGTTATAAGCCCGAATTCTGCTGCTTTCCTGTCTCTACCTCCTTAGATGACAAGTGAGTTGGCTGGTTATAACATCATCCCCCTCTTATCGATCGTTGTCCCTAACGATCTTTTGTAAGTGTTCCGCCTTCTCCCTTGATATAGTTATACCTTCCTGATCAGGATGTCGAACAAAGTCAACAAGTCTACTTCTAAGAAGACCGAGGAGCGCCTTTGTTTATCGTCCGCCATTAATCAATTCGGTTTTCAGGTGATGCTTTGTTCTGCGTATGCATCCCGGGGTTTAGTGTGCTGAATGATGGATGGTACTACGCGCTGTTCCTGATGCGTCTGTCTGGGTCGTTCCTGTGACGGTTGCGGTGTTCCCGTGTCTGCCCGTCCGTTCTCTCTTTTTTTTTTTTTGTTGTACCTGATCCTGACCTGGCGTAGTTTCTCGCATCGTGGCGGAGGACAAGAAGCTGGAGGCCTAAGAGCGAGAAGCCGAGGAAGTCTTGGAAGCCGCCTACCGTCGCGCTTTAGAGGTTCTCGACGAGGCCCGCGCGAAGATTTCTAAATCTGCTGCTCGTTTGGCGCGTTTGCGTACCCAACGCAAATCCTTAGCCACTCGTGGTGCTAAGATAGTGAACGCTGGCCTGGAGTCCCTTGACGAGCTGGATGCACAGGAGCGCCTTCTTGCCGAGTTAGTGCAGGAGGTTGCTTCTGCGGAGGGTGTTTTGTCTGCTGATCCTTCCCTTAGTGGTTTTAATTGGAATTCTGTTGATGTTAGTTCTTCTGTAGTGGATTGGTTGGGTTTTCTAGCTGAGGAGGCTTAGCTTAAGGAGTCTAGAAACATAGCTAGGTCCCCTACTGCTAGCCTGTTGTCCTGACTAGTATATTCTTAGTTAGTAAGGCGTGTTATTTAGTCTGATTTCTAACTAATCTATTAGTGATACTAGTTGAGTTTTTGTTTATAGTAGGTTAGATTTTAGGTTAGTTTTTAAGAGTTCTTGCTTGCTAGGTAGCCTTTCTATTTAATAAAGTATTTAAGTATGTTATTTCGTCTTTTATATTTAAGTATTCTTTTAATTTTATACTCTAGTTCGTTATCTTTGATTTTTATAGTATCGTCTATTAGTATTTTTTATACTATTAGTTCTAGTAATAAAATATAAAAGACTAGGTGTATTTTTATTCTATAAGGTAGTGCTAGTTTATAGTTAATTAAAGAGATCTATTATAAAATTTTAAATAGTTCTAATTTCTTATAGTTGAGTTTACTACTAGGCCTAGTTGTTTTAATATTTTTATAAAATAAATAGACCTTATCTCTCTTCTATAAGATTAGTCTTTTAATCCTCTTAGTATTTATATAGCGTGTTATTCATTTTTAGATGAATTATAATTTTGATTAAAGTTCTTCCTAGATTTTCTTAATTTTCCTAACTCTTTTATCTACTACTTCTATATCTGCCTCTAGTAATACTTTATAATAAGCTGTTAGGTTGTATCTATAGAGTATAAAGAATAGTGACTTCTTTATTATACTTATATCTGCATTATTATAGGCGAATTACGCAAGAGGTAATAAGTTAACCTAGTTATCTTGTTCTTAATTAATATAGTATTAGAGGTACTATTCGATAACCTGATTTATTCTTTCTATTTATCTATCTGTTTAAGGATAAAATGCTATAAATATTCTATATTATATTTCAAGTTGCTTTATAAGCAAGGTTTAAAACTTCGAGTTAAACTTCCTATCTTTATTAGAGATCATTTCTTCTAGTATACTATAGTTAGCAATAATTATTCTAAGAAATATATATACAAGTTCTTCTACTATACTGCTTTCTTTATAAAGGAGAAAGTAAGTATACTTGCTTAGTCTGTAAACTATTATTAAGATGCTATTATATTACACTTTAGTTAAAGGTTTTTATAAAAGAAGTAGCTTAATAATAAAGTCTAGACTAATTAATTACTAAATAGTTGTAAGTATTAGTAAGGGTTATAGCAGTCTATAAAGCTTATATTATTCTACTTTATTTTTCTTATAGCTATTATATTATTATAAGATATCTTTAATTTTTTTCTTAAGGCTTAGCAGGTTCTAGTATCTCTTAATTTATTTATAAGTTGCTCTAACTCCTTAGTATCTGTATACTAAAGCACTATATACATCCTTAATATAATTATCCTGCTCTGCTAGAGTTATCTATTCAAGGTCTTTATTTTATAATCTTATCTTAAGGGTTACTATAAGCTCTTTATATGCATTAATAAGGTCTCTTTCCTTATTAATTATAAAGATATCTTAGATTTCTTTCTTAATTTTATCCTAATAATCTAATCTTCTGCTAAAAGCATCTGCTTTAGCGTTTTCCTTACTTTAGATATAGATAACCTTGAAGTTGAACTAAGATAGGTATTTTGCTTATTTTACTTGTCTTTTATTAAGATTCTTCATTATTATAAATATAGTAAGGTTCTTATAATCTGAAAACACCTTAATTATATATTTAGCACTTATAAGATAGTGTTCTTATTCCTTAAATACTTCTATTATAGCTATAAGTTCTTTATTTAGTATTCTATACTATAACTCTAGTCTATTAAGCTTTTTTAAGAAGTTAGCGACTATCTATAATCGCTTTTAGTCGTCTTATTAGTTAAGTTCTACGCTAAGTGCGTAGTCTAATACGTCTGTATATAACTTGTATTTCTTTTAAAAGTCTGATTCTTATAAAACAGGGTCTTTAGTAACTAGCTCTTTAATTATTTTAAAGGCTTAGTTTTCTTCCTAGTTCTATTAAAAGGGTAGGTTTTTTTTTATAAAATTTATAAAGAGTCTAACAATATTACTATATTTGCTAATAAATTACTAATAGAAGTTAATATATCTAAGGAATACTCTGACGTCTTTAATATTCTTTAATATAAGCTAGTTCCTAACTGCTTATATCTTATCTTTTTATATTCTAATATATTTTAGTTTAATTATATATCCGAGGTAGTCGACTTTCTAAATATAAAAGTAACTCTTAGCTAGTTTTACTAAGAGGTGTGCATCCTAAAGTATTTAAAGTATTTACTATATATATTGCTTATATTCTTTAAGAGTCCTAGAGTAGATAAAGATATTATTAAAGTAGACGATATATATAATATCTAGGAATTCGCAGAGGATGTAATTAATTATTTCTTAGAAGGATGCTAGTATATTAATTAATCTAAAGAGTATAATTAAATATTTATAGTATTTATAGCAAGTCCTGAATACTATCTTCTACTCTTCTTCTTTTTTAATATAAATATAGTAGTAACCTTCTTTAAGGTTTAATATTATAAACTATTATACACTTTATAGTCGATCTCTGATTTCTTTAAAAAGTAGTAAAGAGTACTAGTTCTTAATAGTAATGTTGTTAAGCTGTCTGTAGTCTATATAAAGTCGGAGTTTTCTGTTTTTCTTTAATATAAACAAGATTAGGTATTCTGCTAGTGATTATAATAGTCTGATATATCCTCTTTTAAAGTTTTCGTCAAGGTATTTCTTAAGTGCTTTTAGTCTTGCTTCGTCAAGCCTGTAAATAAGGAAGAATTATAGCTGAGTTCTTTCTTTTAATAGTATCTCGTAGTTATATAAGCTGTATTTTAGAAGTCCTATATTAAATTTTCTTTAGAATAGCTTTATAAATTCGTAATACTCTTATAGTATTCTAGTAAATATTAGTATTAGTCTGTTCTTCTCTGTTTCTACTATCTAGAGGAATAAGAGGTACTATTAAGCGTTTTTATCTAGGGATGATTTCTTTCCCTTATTTATTAGTTGTTTCTTTAGTAGCTTTAAAGGTTCTCTCTAGGCTAGACTGAATTTCCTAGGTTATAGCTATAGGATTTCCTTATAGTTCTAAAGTCTATACTTCTATTATCGCTCTAAGTCAGGCTGAGTTTCCCTAGGCCTGTATATACTTGTTATTATATTAATCTGCTAATGCTCTAGTACTTTTTATTTAAGTTTATTATCGCTAGATTCTTCTTTATAAGCTATTAGCTCTGCTGATTTAGAGGTAGTTGTAGGTTTATTTAAAGCTTCTTTTCTCAAATATCCTTTAGTAACTGAATCTAATTCTTCGCCTTTAATTATAACCTTCTTATAAGTAATAGTATTATCTTATAAGATCTAGCTAATAGTCTAATCGATTTAAGAATTATACTCTTTAAACTAAAGAAGTCTTATAATTAGTTTATAATATACTATATCTATAATATTTAATATAATAAAGATCGTATATCCTTGAATTAAGATAAGTAGATAATTAGTTTCTTTATTAATTACACTTTGATTATATATAACTAGTTATCCTTCTATAGTACTAAGTTAATAAAGTTATTCCTTTTAATACTATTACAGTTATGCTTTATTAATAATTACTAATAATATAAAGTTTCCTTAAGCATTATTGTCTAATAGTGCGCTATATTGTTTTCTATTAATATAAGCATTTAATTTTATATATATATAGTTTTTTTCTACTGTATATAAAGACTTTTAAGCTTTGATTATCTATAATCTTATTATAAGTAATCCTTCTCTTTTAAAGATTCTCGTACTCTATAAGCTGCTCTCTAAGCTAGCCTTCTAGCTTATTGTTAACTGTGCTTGCATTATTCCTTATTATTTTAATACTTATACTAGTCTCAAACTTTATTATAAATATAAATAGTATAGTTAGTAGTTTTATACTACTACTATTTAATTTTTTTATTAATATATTCTCTAGGGTAGTTATCTAGCAATCTAATATAAGCGTTATATTCTACCTTATTAAAGACTTTCTTAAACTATAAATAAAGCTCCTCAACTACTTAAGTAATCTAGCTCTATTCTTTAACTAGAAACTATTTATATTTAACTTTCTCTATAAAGTACGTCCTGCAGCTATAGTACGTATATAAAATCTATATAAGCTTATAGTATTATTTATAGATTAGGCTAATTTTAAAGTCTTTTAGCTATTCTGCTTTAATATTTTAGATAAATACTATAGTAAAGAGGTCTTTAAGCTTGAGTCTATATACTATATATTTAATTACTAGGTTTTGAATATTCTATCTTAAGTCTAAGTTATAGCTGTAAGTTTCTTCTTTATTTATAATATCTTTATCTTTTGTTCTTAGAATAATAAGTTCTAGTATATCGTCTAGCTGTTAGTCTTAAAGTGTTTTTTCCCTTATAGTTTCTATAGTTGTTTAAAATAAGAGGTGTTCTTTATAATAGGCTATCAGATATAGTCCTAGATCCTTATCTTTAAGTTTCTAAATCTTCTCTTCAAGTTCCTTCTCAAAGGTGCTTAAGTAGTCTGAGTCGCTGCTACTTAAGATTGTGTTGTAAACTAAGCTCTTTTTACCTATTATTAGTTATTATATCTTCTTAGGTGCTTTAGAGAACTATTCTAAGCCTTTTTTTTCCAAAAGGTATATTAAGTATTTATTATTAAAGCAAAATATCTAATTAAAGAGTTTATAATTACAGATAAAGTCTGATACTTACTCTAATAAGATATTATTACTTAGCTAATTAAGTTCTTATTATTAAAGAATATTTACCTATTATCCTTTTTAAACTAGTTGCTATTATAATTTCTTAAGTTATTTATATTCCTATATAAAGTAGCTATACTTTTTATAATTATAGCACTTAATATTATTATTTAATCTTCTTATAAACTAATAGTTAGCTATATCTAGTTTTATTAAGCTAGTATAAGTACTTCTGCTTTATACTATACTCTAGTACTGATTTCTACTTTAACTCTTAAGCTAGAACTTCTTGCTATTACTTAGCTATAAGTGTTATATAAGTTAGCTTCCTCTCTTTTTAGACTTCTCTATTTATTATTTATAGAGATAGTTATTAATTCTAATAGCTGTGTTTATAAATATCGCAAAGTCTTCAGGCTAATCCTACTTAGAGATCTTATCTTTAACTTTATCTTTAAGTCCTTTATAGTAATATTCTATAAGATTCTTATCTTCCTATAAGAGTTGTGCTGCAAGTTGTTTAAACCTGATTATATAAACTAATACTAACTTAGTTTATTTAAAGTCTATCAACTGCTAAGCTATAGTGCGTTCTTCGTTAAGGTTATTAAAAGTTTCTTTAAAGGCCTTTTTAAAGCCTGTAAAGGAATTGAACATTTCCCTAGTGCTTTTAGCATGTGTATTAGAGTTGTTAGCATGTTTCAGATAGTTATAGAGAGAAGGCTTATACTAGATGAGAGCATCCTTCTTAAGGCGAGTTCCAGCAAGAATAACCTTCTTAGGTTCTATAGTAAACTAAGAGGCATTATACAAGAAGTACGCCTTGCAGTGAGTAAGGAATCCTTAGAGGAGTTTTTAAGTGCTGTTGTATATAGCTAGCTTATCTATCTTATAGCTTTTATTATTATTAATAATAATAAGAGCCTGAGTGCTATGCTGAATTTGCTCTTGCTAAGCCTGAATAATATTTTCCTGCTATTATTAATGCAGATAGAGTTGTTCAATGCATTAAGTAAGCTAAAGAACTTACTAAATAAGTTCTTCCTAAGTAGGCTACGCGCTATACAAGGACAAAGAGAGGGTTTCTAGAGCTATTATATTTCTATATTATTTAAAAAGTTAATACTAAACTATTCTTAAATAAAAGTCGTTAAAATATAATAAGCACTATAGTAATCTAAAAATCTCTAAATACTAATTAGATTTATACTAATAAGAGCAGTATTAAATATAAGCCTTGAATATAGAAATATAACTAGATAATCTATATAAGTATTTACTACCTTTAAAGCTTCTAAGTATAAGTATATTTAAAACTTAGATTAACAACTAAAGAGCTATATATAAGATCTATCTAATAGAAATAAACGTGTTCTTATATATCCAGCTCTTCAGTATAGATTACTATTTGCTATAGTCTTATTAGACTACTACTGCGATTCAAGTAATCTAAGTGATCTGTAATCTAAGCAATCTAAGCGATCTGTAATCCAAGTGATCTAAGTGATCTGTGATCTAAGTAATCCAAGTGATCCATGATCTAAGTAATCTAAGTGATCCGTGATCTAAGCGATCTAAGCGATCCGTGATCCAAGTGATCCAAGTGATCCGTGATCTAAGTGATCCAAGTAATCTATAATCCAAGTGACCTAAGTGATCTATGATCTAAGTGATCTAAGTGATCCAACCCTAACCCTTGCTTATATAATCCTTTTCTGCTGTTATAGGCCCGAATTCTGCTGCTTTCCTGTCTCCACCTCCTTAGATAACAAGTGAGTTGGCTAGTTATAATATCCGGATTAGTTAGATCACCTAGGTAATCTAGGTGATCTAACAACTAATACTATTAACAGAGCTAAAGAGCTAAATATATAAGAATATGTTCATTGCCCTTAGATAGATTATTATACATAGCTCTTTAGTTGTTAATCTAAGTATTAGATTATACTCTACTCTAATAGCTTTAAAAGCAGTGAACACTTGCACAGACTACTTAGTTGTATTTTTATATTCAAGGCTTATATTTTGACACTGCTCTTATTAGTATAAACCTAATCGGTACTTATAGATCTTTCGGATTACTATAGTGCTTATTACATAGTATTATTTGGAAAATGCATAGCAGGTAGACTTCTAAATATTATTGCAAGGATTCTTGCTTTATTTGCTTAATTTTCGATATATTATATACAGGAAGCTATAAAGACTAAGAGGGCTACTATCCTTGTTTATAATCTATATAATCTATAGAGAAAGGATCGATGAGCCTTAGTGCTCAGACTGTCTTAAAGAGATATCCTTGCTAAATTTAATCTGCTTAATATATAAGATTTGAAAGAATATAAATAATTGATATGCTGCTAACCTATGTTTCACTTATACTCTCTGTAGGTAATCTGAAGATTCCTAAATACACAAAGGGTTTATGCTAACAAGAGCGATGCTAAAGTATAGGCCTTGAATACAGAAATATAGCTGGGTAACTGTGCAAGTGTTCACTGCCTTTGGGGCTATCAGAGTGTAGTGTAATCTGATATTTAGATTGACGACTGAAGAGCTATATATAATGATCTATCTAGGTGGTAAGGAATATAAGGTTATATATTCATTTCTTCAGTTCTAGACCGCTGGTGATTGCTGCGGCTCAAGGTGACATCGACAGGACCGCTCGCAGTCCTTGCGGTCCACCCCTGTCTGGTGGGTCTGTAACCCTAACCCTGGGTTACGTAAGCGCCCCTTTCCTTCTTGGATGTTGGATCCGGTTTTTCTGTCCTCCGGACAGTTGTTCCGTGTGCCCTGCATGTTGGATGGCACTGATGGGTCATAACACCGAGGTAGGACAGTCAGTTAATCATACCCAAATCAGCTAGCGCCGAATTTCCACTCGGGTCTTTTTTCACACTATTATGTCATAGAATGGGAAAACTCCATTCTATTATGTCAGCATTCTTCTTCTGCTCGAGATCCAGAACTCAAGTTTTGTGCACATCTTGGTCCTGGTTTATAGCATCTGGCACCCGGCGACTGAGAAATCTTTCCCTGCAGCACTCAATGATGTGTATGCAGCTAATAGCTACAATGTCAGTTTTATAGGCTTTCAAGCCGGGACACGCTTGGTAGGTGCTGGGGCAGCTAAAGGTTTCCATTTCAGCTAATTATCATGCCGCCCTTCTATATCTTCAGCTGCGCATAGTGGAGAGCTTTACATTCTCTAGGGCTGAGATGGCTTGATTGGCCCTGCCATCGCATCGATTAGTCCAGTATAACTACTTTTGTATTACAAAAGTATGTTTTATTCTTTATTCACATCATGTTTCTATTTTACACTGCAGATTATACATCCAGTCTTAGCAAAGCCTTACACCTCTTCTTCCTTCCTTCTTCCCCTCCCCAGCCCGCCCACCAGCCCGCCTCCCTCCGGCCACTCTGCTGTGATCACGCGCACCACTTAGTTGATGAGTCTATGAACCTATTAAATAATTCTGAATAGATGTATCGGGAATCCCTATTCATTTGAGGCTTTTCGAATAGAAGGCCTGTCTTGTGAGTCACTCATCCGGGCGAAGAGGAGCTTAGATCTGCAGGATTTCACTAGCATATTATTACGAAAGCGCATTCGTTCTCTCCAGTATTCTCTTTAAAAAATTTGATCCGCACACAGAAGGAGATCAAAAGAGGAATTTCTCATAAATTGTGTGTGAGGCTGAGTCAGATGCAGTAGCTGTAATGATATTTGGAAGGCAGAAGAGCTACTAGGATAATGTACTCCTGGTCAGGGCACAAAGCCTTTATCAGCCGAATACCTCAGGCCCAAACAGCTTTACTAAAGTAGAACTGGTGGTGAGTTATTCATTGTCTCAGCCTATTCATCTTGCTCTATACCCTATCAGCAGAAATTAGCCAGGTCCTCCAGCATTATTCCATCCCAGTTTAGCTGTTTTCGTTTTTATCGCTATGGATGTCAATCTGCTGTCCTGTGACCATGCAGCTGCATCTGAAGCCTTTTTCAAGCAATGTATACAGCTCACTGGCATCATAAGACAATATTTGGCTGATTATATACGACGAAGATCGAAGGAGCTGTGGGGAAATATATAGGTGCAGCCAGTTCTGAGAGACTGGTGATCGTCTTTTTCCCCGACAGGAGCAAGAACTGCCAATCAATTGATTATTGAGTGGACACCTGGGTTTCAGAAACTTTATGTACCCCGAACAAAGAAATTAATGCGCGCTTGGGTAGCATTTCTGCATCTTACCCTTGATAAACCTCATTAGTTGGCTGACAGCAACCCAACCGATCTGCCAGTCAGATGAGTCACCCATTAGGAATGAAACACAATTCCTTTTCTATACTGGGCAGATTCCCATGATGGGGTTTTTTTTTGGGGGGGGGGGGGATTGCTCCATTTCCTATAGCGTATCTGTTTTGTTTTAGTACATATTGTAAGGTTTTTAGAGCTTGTGTTTTAACCCTTAATTTGCTAGGTTCTCGGTTTAAGATTACTTAGCTGGCTCCTGTCATCCCGAGCGAAGCAACATGCTCGTCTGATTGCCCAGCCATCAAGGCCGCCATCACCATCATCATTTTCTTCTTTTTCTTCTTCTTCATCATGTCGTCAGATCTACTTTCCAACAATCATATGCCCCAGAATCATATTCAACACGCCAGCCTCGAGGGTCTGCCGCAGGGATCTCATTATACCCTGCCTACAGCAGCATGTCGGAGCTCACACTTCGCACCTCCAACGCTCTGGTCCTCAGAGCAAACAAAGACAGCACCCATACAGACAAGGCGGTGGGGGATCAGCAAGAGTCAGTGGTCCGGTGCGGCAGAGGATGTCGCGAGCCTGTAATCAGTGCGCCCAATTCCACAAAAAGTGTGACGGACAGCATCCTTGTGCTTCCTGCATAGGTAAGCCCTTCCTATATTCTTATCTTTATAGCTCGATAGGCAAGGCGAGGCTAAGATCGAAGGCTAAGCAGCAGCAGAGTTCTTTCTCAGGTGCGAGTACCAGAGAGAGAGGAAGAAGAGAGGCAATAGATATCGGAATAATCTCGCCCAGCAGGCTACTGCTCGAGCTGCGGCTGCGCAAGGGGATCGCAAATCCTTAAGTTCTGGGCCGGAGATAATTAGCAAGCCCAACAACGATCGTCCAGACGCAAAGACAACCTATTTAACTGCTGCAAATGAGACGAGCAAGCGAGATAAGAGGCGAGGACGGCCTACAGGATGGAGAGCGCTCATCAAGTATGGACAGCGCGCCAGAACTTGCCGCCACGCATGCAGCACAGATAGCTGGTCATCATAGGATCCTGGAGGGCAATGAGCTCGATGAGCAGGCGACATTCGACCCTAATAACTATGCCAGTGTTCATCATGCATACGACGGCCAGGCCATGGATGCATACATGATGAACCCAGGAGGTCGTCATATTTATAGCCCGAACCAGAATGCGGGGATTGGAATTTGAATCGTGAAGGGGTTATCTATGGTTATAATCCTCGGTGGCCACTTAGTGACTTGATCTATCTAGCGGCTAGTATTATTCGTATGTTCACTTGAGGAGTCCGGCATGTTAGATTCGCCTGTGGTTAAAAGTCGGCTTGTGTGGTGTAAACTTGTCAGATATATGTGTATTAAAATTGATTCCAAAGGTGATTCTTTGTATCGTCTGTACATCTTATATCTTCGTAGGATGGATTATATACATCTTGTATTCATCTGGCAAGCATATTCTAGTCTCTTTATATATATATTGCATTGTATTCAACTAAACCTAGAAGAAAGAGGCTTGATTGCATTGCTCGGCAGAAATCATAAACAGTAATAGTATACCTTGAAACCTTCTGTTATCCTGGCTATTCACAGAAGTCTAGAATGAAAGTGGCGGCAAGAAGACAGTAGAGTAGCTGTGATCTCCTGTTTGTACGTTAGCCGAGTCATTTCGTGCGTTCTTCTCTTCAAATCTCCTGATGGTGCTATGGGCTGTCGATCCGACACGCCACCGCTTCGGAAGCCGTTTCGAGATGTCCTAGTCGCTTCCATGGGGATCCTCCGCTAATCTCATCCGCACGGTCCGGTTTACTGGCTAGCCTACGAATACAACTCTACCGAATCAATCCCGGTCCACGGATGCCAGACTCTGAGGAATCCTTCCCGGCTCACGAATGCAATCCTACCGAATCAATCCTGGTCCATGGGTGCCAGACCCCAAGATCCCGGTTTGTAAATGCCAAACCTCTGTGGAATTTCATTATTCGAGACCGCGTCAAGCAACCATTGACGCATCTGCTTAGCAGGAGCCGCGTGGAAGACTCCGGGGATGGCAGAGAGAATCGAATGATGCCAGAACTACAGGAAATGCATCATTCATCCAGCATAGAGCTGTTGTTGGCGAGGCAGGAGCTGAAGATCCGCGACATGGGACCAAACATGACCGGTAATCTAGCGCAACATCTAGCAGTTGAGAACAAAATCTGCTTTCGCATCTCAAACATGGATATCTTTAATTCATCCAAAGTCGAAAAAGCTATGAAAGCCCCTGCCAAAGAACATGCTCATACGCATGTTAAATGCAGTGTCGAATCTGGACTGCTTCGTTTGAAAGATACAGAGGAGAGTTCGTGAAAGTTCCCCACAGTGGCAAAAGCGAAAAAGCCACTACACAATACAATTCCAAGCTACTTAATAAACCTAGCCCAGTCATCCCCATGATAATCACGTGTTTATTATAGCGGAGAGCAATCTGCAGTTTGTTATTTGGTTCCCAATTAACTTGTTTTTAAGCGCTTTGAATAACTTTTAAATCCTAGCGAAGGTCTCAAAAGGCTTCCGATAATACCCGGCGTTAACACAGTCTACTGAATGTTCGGAGATGCTTAATCCGGCACAGCATTTCACTTTGAGAATGCTAGCCTATGATTACGCAATCTAGTTTTGTTAGGCTACAAATTGTGAATATTAGTCCGGGTATTGCATAATATGTACTGGGGTCACCAGAAGGCTGCGGACAGTCGGACCAAGCTGTTCAGGGCGAGCGCCCAGGACAGAATCCGGTTTCGCAGCTGCTATAGTCCCGTCGGTGAGCAGCTCTAGGTTCCCGAAAGCCATATTCTCGGTGGTTGGATAATTATCCTTCCAAGGGCTAGCAATAACTGGTAGAACATATTTGCATACATCTGGGCTATAGTTGCATACTCGTTCACCAATATCTTCACTGCATTGCTCTGAAACTCCTTGCGTGTGAAATACACGCTCGCCTTCTGTTCTCTGACCAACTCCAGCCCGTTCGATCTCCATCGCACATCCCGTATGCGCTTGACATGCCAAAGACAGTCGCCAATAGTTGCATTCTTGCAGAACAGAAGAATAACAAATAGTATACCCATATCACTGCCTATGACAAGATCGAAATGATTGTGCCATGGTTCTGGTAGAATTTTGGAGAGATGAGTAAGGGTTTGCGTCAATGCTATTCCATCGTTACCGTATAGCTTCAATACGCGGACGCCCGCAGCTTGGGGTTTGATGACAATCGACGAGCTAATCGCAGTTTTGCATACCACACAGATATTTAGTTGAAAATCGTATCCGCTAATCTGCGTGGCGTAATATTGGACGCAGCTCACACAAATCCTATGTCCGCATTCAAGAAGGTAAGACGGGTTATAGACCAAACAGGATAAGCAAATAGATGCAGTAACCATATCTTCTTGTGGTATATGTGACAGAATATTCAAGTGCTGCAGAATATCTGTATGCAAGTAATCTGTGAGAAATTGCTGTCGCAATAAGATATAGTGGCGCTTCTCTAAACAGGCGTTGAGACTGGCGAATACGCTGTCGAAGACGTCGGCAGGTAGCTAACCTATAAATAGCATTAGACAGCAGTTTAAAAAAAAGAAAGTCAAGAGCCTACTATCGAGTCCGGCTTTATATACCTCCTTAATTAATGCAGACGCTGTAAGCGGTATAACTTATTCTTTCGAGATGAAACTTCGGCTAACCTAGCTAAAGAAGAGGTCTATCTGTTTCTCGAGTTTAGAAGGAAGTAGATGAGTTCAGCATGCAAGTGCCGGATGCAGAATGCAGTCAGGCTTATTAGAGAAGTGAATATTACTATTATAAGATTTTATCTCTTCTATAATTGTGATTAAATATGTTAGCTTGTATATTTGCTGAGATCGATAATAGTTTTCAAGGGCAGATAGCAGGCCTTTAGGTCTTGAAACTAGGCTTTCTATAAGCCTTTAGTAACTAAGTTTATCAGATCTTTTAAAGGGTTAAAATTCTAGAGAATCTTAGCAGTTATACAAACTTCTAGGAAAGAAGGACTTAAGATTATCTATAGGCTAGATTATAAGCAAGCAATCAGTACAAGTAGATAGTATTAATAGTTCTAGCCTTTGCAAATCTTAGCTTAGAGAGCAAGGATATAGAATATATTGCCTAATATAGGGAATTCCTCTTGAACAAAGATGATATAAGAACACAGAGGTGCTAAAACAAGAGAATGAAAATAATATGCAATAATGTTTGATAAGGACCGCATATTATAGATCAGGTGTTCGCGAGTGCTCGTGTTATAAGCATCTTGAGCTTCGGTAGTGCTCTGAAGATGCAAGGTAGATTCAATGAGATTCGCATGCTTTGTGATGTGAAGCTGGACTTGTGGTGTCTGAGCTGCAAAGTGCGGTCTACGAATAATCAAAGCAAGTGGAGGTTGCTCTGAAGTAGGAATTTGTGAATATATCTTGGTATGCTCTAATAAAGCCTAGCATTCAGAAGGCTTCTGACGATGTGCTAGCCAGCTTGAGTTGGCCATTCTCAGCTCTGGGGCAACACTGAGTCGCGATATAACTAGCTTTTTTGGGGGGGAGGGGTTGGTTTATCTTGACGGCGGCGGTGGGTGGTTGTATGGTATTGAGATGAGGAAAAAATGCACCAAAGAAAGGATTATGGCAAAAACCCGGGAAGAGGAGGAGATTGTTAGACATCGCGTGAGAAGAACAAGTTAGGTGGTGGCATATAAGAAGCAACCACTAAAAGCAGGGGCGCAAGGAAAAGAGAAGCCGGTGGCAGGGATGGAAGATCTTGCATTGAAGTTTGTATTGTTGCTCAGCTTCTCAAATTGGTAGACGCTCCTAAATGTCTAGCTCTACTCATCAGACACAGTGAAGAGCCCAACGAAGATAGCTTTGACAGCAGTGTGAATGTGATACATTCCTTATTACCGTATTATCGTCATCATATGGTATTTATAATTAAACTAGCTGCTGATTGACCAAAACTTGAGCGCTGTCACACGAGAAGGACAGCTGTCAGAGCAATTGGCAAGGGCCCTATTGACCCAAAGCATGCCATAGTAAAGAAAACAATGGCAAGCAACGCCGAAAACATATAAGAGCAGAGTGAAAAACTGTCTTAAACCCATTTGAGGGCTTAGAATCAAAAGAAGGCATAACAGATAGTTATTATAATTATGTTTAGAAATATCAAAAAAGCATAGTATTCTCTTATAAGTGTACACCCTTAATACCTATCTATACCTCAAATCTGGGGTTGATAGGCCTGGCTATTACCACTGATAGAATCGAAGATTCCATAGGGCTCGGTGTGACTTCACGGCTGGCGGAAATATTAGCAGATGCAGAAAACGCACTATGCCTTATAACAAGCTCAAAACATATACACGCAGGCAGCAGGGCAATCAGCGCCTCGAGAAGATCCTTTGGCAGCATTACAGCGACCTCTTAAATTAATTAATAGCGAAATGAGTCTCTTTTTGCTAAGCTGGCTGTAAAGTGGAAATCAGGAAGGTCGCTTTGCAGTCCATATGTATCTGCTTTGCTATTAGTAATCTGACCTTCGAGATAAAGGTGAGAAAAATAGTTCAGAAGACTTACATTCTGCAGTACGAAGTATTATCTTGATTCAGACTTTCACGCAGCACTTTGGCCTCCAGATCATTCACTTGGTCGACAGTCCAACCCTTCAGCCTAGTCAATGGGGCTAAACTTATTGCTGAGAAGCTTTTGTGTAAGCTAAGATTGAACCATCGTCCTTTATCGTGCTCGTATAGATCAGTAGAGCCCCCGTTCACGCGCACATGAATAACTTCCTGTTCAATATCTGAAAAGCCAATATTGGCTAGTGTCTGTACTGTGAATTCAGGGTTGATGCGTAAAGGCAGTTCAGCGTGATCCATTGCATTAAGGAGCTCATCAGACCATTGTTTGAGGAACTGCGTTACACTTCCGTTATTATTCTGGAAGTGCCAGTCGATCTCCACATGCTCAAACCATCCAGACCCTGGAACAAGATGCCTACTCATCAAATTAGCAGATTTTATCAAGCTGTGTTATTAAGACCTATACATACTGGAACACTTGGCTGTAGAGATTTGGCCACGACTTGATACCGCCAGCAATCATGCGTGCATGAATCAAGTTCCACGAACTTTTCGTAGGCCATGGCTGTTCGATATTGGCGGAATTGAGCTTCACATTTTCATAGATTCTATAAGCGTCAGCCAGAGCAACAAATTGTGAGAAATAAGTAGTAAAAGTACAGACGTTTTCGGTTGCATAGCAGAACAGATATCATAGCCTTGAACTAAGCTAGGCATAAATTGGCGTTCAGTCTCGATCCAGAACTTTCTAATTGAGTATTGTTAGCAAATTTTCGTTTGTGATAAATTAGGTAGCTTACTGAGCTACATCAAGAATCCATATAGCAGTCCCGAATCCAAGATCGAGAATCTACAAACAGCGCTATTAACATCAAGTACAAGCATATATAGAAGCAAAGCTCACTTGAAATTCTTCTGATACTCTGTCCAGATTATCAAGATCGAGAATACGCGGGCTGCACAACTTTTTGCGTCTTGCCACATAGAAAAATCGGTGCATGAGATCACATCGGTCCATCTCTTGCTGAAATTCGCTCTATTAGTATTGGTTTCGCAATCTCCAGAAGGGCTATAGAAGAATAGAAAGCAAAGCGCTCACCTCGTCTACAGGAAACATATATTGCCCGGTATGCTGCGGCGAGTACAGGCGGCCATTTTCCAAAAAAGTCTCCATGGCCATTTCTTGGATTTTAATAGATACGAACGATAGAGTTTGATGGAAGACAGAGGAATTGCTCAAGATCAAGCGTCTGAAATGCTCCCCTGGACATAGCAAATGTGTGGAAGGCACACTATGGTGGTTCACAAATGGTAGGAGGGAAGATAATCAATTGTTTTCTATCTTAAAAAGGCGCCTTGCTAACTGCCCGTCTATATAGAAAGAGACAGTAGGCGCTAGTCCCAATTGGGACTGAAACACCAGTGACTCACAACTTGCCCTAGCCCTGTGAATAGCCAAGGGGTTAGTCACTATTTCCTGTGACTGCTGGCCTAGGGCCCCACATTTCATTCAGGCCCTATGGCTGCTGCCACATCATCAGACCCAACAAGCCTATATCGATTTCCACCACATGTGGCTCAATCAGAGCCCTTACTTGATCGAGTGTCAATTTGACAAACGATGCATCAACCTAATCGCCTAATTGTATAAGGCTCTGTGAATTGTAATGAATAAATCGAACGGACAATGATCCGAGCCTAACTACTCTGTATGAAAAGAAGTCATTGACAAGCTTCATGTTCGGATAGCGTTCTTCAGCCACCTTGAGGACTATGTTGTCTCTTGTATCCCCCTGAGATGAAATGCTTACGCGATAAAGTCGAGTGCAGCAAAAGACAATGACACTGTGTACAGAAATATACTTCCCTATCGGCTAAGCGATATTTCTCTTAAGGAACATCGATTTCAAACATGTTAGGCTAGTTCCTAAAACACTTGATAGAGACCTGATTTCCAGCAAGCTAGTAGTCTCGCTGAAGGTTCCAGGAGGTAGATAACGAACCTTAAATTCTCTAATTATCAGAGAGTATAAAGCATTCTGCAATGCAAGTTAGTAAGGCTTTATAATAGCAAAATATTAGGGTAATATATATTCTCTCTTATAATTTCTTTATAGTTTAATAATGCGCTATTCTCTATAGAGGATTACTTAACTATAGGATTATTATATTTATTATCTATATTGAAAATGTTATCTCTACTTGTAAAAAGAGATTAAATAGTTAAGCTATTATTATAGGTGTTATCTCTATTTATAGAGGGAGCCTGCACTATTAAGAGAGAGAGCTTATAATATAAAAAGCAGCGTCTAAAGTCCTGGCATGAATATAGAGAAGAAATCAGAGTTCCGGATAGAAATTGAGTTATATATAAGTCGTAATAATCAGGCCATCCTATAGAATCCTAGCTTTTCCAGATGCTTAACCTTGCATATCGGTGGAGGTAGTTGTGTTGTGTAGGGCTAATGTCTTTCCCTGAAATTCGAGGTAGTACTCCTTAATAGATTTATCTAAAGCGGGCAATTTGAAACTGCATTCTTTTGTTGTCCTAAAAACGTATTTTAAAAGAAGGTTATTAGTCAAATCGATAGGTAGAGAGGGAGGATGCGTTTAGGGTAGTCCGCGAAACCAGCGATTCTGCTAGATGACAGCCTTAGCAAGATCACTGTTGGCTTCTGGGTTGGCAGTAAGCTGAGCGATGATAATGACTAGAATCCCTGAAGAGGCCATGCTGATGAATTCCGGTTAAGAAAGTTAAGTGAACTGTGTTGATGAGAGCTGGTGAATTCATAGGACTACTGCGCATCTTTATTCTTGAGAATGTTGCAGTTGGCAAGATTCCTTTTGTACTAAAGTACCGTCCTTGCATAGCAAGTCAAACTGCATTAACATACTGTGAATTTGACCAAAGCAGAATTCATCAGTGCAGTTCCATTGAGCAGATTAGGACTAGAGGCATTGTCGGGGAAGCTAGAGCGCAACAGGGATATCAAGGGCTGACCCCAGCTATAGCCCCTACCCCTGATCATAGTCCCTCACCAGATCCCTCCCCAGCTACGTAGATAATGCTATAATCCGTGATACAATTGCCGGGGTTTGAACAGACTGAATAAAAAATCGAGAAAAGCAGGAGCTGTATGAAATAAAATCAAGATGCAAGGAGTATCAGTAGTTTTTTTTACATGTCAGTCCCTATCATTTCCATCCGTGTTCCCCGGCCACTCTGGCTATAATCTCGAGTCATCGTCCCGAGCCATCAGCTATGCATCCCGGGTGCCTAATGCAGTAGCAAATTCGCTTCTCCTCCAATATGCCAGAAGACTATCCAATAGCTGCAAGCCATAAGGTCACGCTGCTTCACCATTGGGGTAGTGATACCCAATATCTGCCTAGAAATATCTGTCTTCCGTTTTACAATGTTAGAAGCATCCCTGGGATACAATATTAGGTCATTTGATGTGACCCTCGCAAGGATACTTTTTCTGTTGCTCATCCTATGTCTCAGCTGAAGGAGTGGGAGATTAGCTCCTGGCACTATTAAAGTAGCTGAAACCAGCTCGGCCGGTCAGGAGGATAAGGTCATGGCGGGGTGATCAGCAAAGGAAAGCAACATAAAAGCATCACTAGGTACTGTGGGATCAACAGATGCAGGGAGATTTCACATTGATGGGTACTGGGGGGATGCATCATTTGGTCAGTGGTGGGGCACAAGACGGGTTAATATGAGCAGCAGCATTCTCGGAGAAGTATTAAAGAATGTAGCTCGTATATGCTCTCTCTTGCCCAGTCATACTCCAAGCCACTCTGTCATAGACACTTAGCCAATGATGGCAGGACTGCCCCCGTTAGGGGCATTGTTAGAAGACAATGAAAACATTTCTACACCAATCAACTCAGAGACACAAAGTATTTCAACCTTGCCACCAACGCCGCTACAAGCAACACCGCCGTCTCCTACCCTCAATCCTGCAACCTCGCACACTCATTCACCTTACGCCGCACTGTCGATGAAATTCCTCGATCGTCTTGCTCAGTGGCCTGGTAGGTCTACAATCCTGCATATAATATTAATTGTCCTGCTACAAGAGAAATCACTGCACAGCCAGTTGTTCATGGGATACAAAAGCATATGTCACTTGTATTCTGCCTCATCCAGAGCTGAGCAATACTGCATAAATGATAATTTTAGCCGCAACACACCAGGAACTTCCCTGCTGAAGCCTACAAATATTAGTGCGACTGAAAACTAAGAGCCGCATTAGCTCCAGAGAGCTGCTCACCACCTAAATTGATGCTCAGAGACTAATGCAGCAGCTGCATTAGCTAGAGAGCCCCTTCCCACCTAGATTAAAATTCAGAAACTAAGCAACAGCTGCACAGCGCCGCATGAGTTTGGCTGCTGCATGAGAAGTGCTTTGATTTCCGTCATCAGTGATCAGTGATGCGCTGGTAAATTAACTGCGAAAAGCATTGATCCGTTTCTCAGTATTATGTGAATTGATACGTATCAGTATTATCAAAAGAGTTTAGACTGAGGTGGTTCCCACCACCTTATTCAGCGCCGGATAGATTATTCTCAGTAAGTAGTTATAGACCCAGTCATGGGCCTGAAATTGTGAACGCCAGATTGGTTCGGAATCTCCTCATCCTCCTTTATCTCCATAACAATTCTTTGGAGTATAGTAAGGTTCACAAGCTGACAGTCTAACCCTAAACAAAGAAGTCTCGGGTTGATTGCTGTACGAAGGAAGACAGCCCCCCTGTTCTGTATGCTCGATATTAGTTTTGACCAATAATCCCACTCTCATCAAACTCATGTGGCCCGGGTCAAGACCTGTATTACAACCAAGAGCAATTCCACTCGCAAAGCTAACTGATAGGCTATTGGGATGAGAGAAAATAGTGCCTAGGTACGTATCTCGTGCAGAACTTAGCCACTTAAGTCTGGAGTGGTCTGCAGGAATGCAGCGGATGCTTGGGGCTCTAGCAGATGGCGTCTGCCCTTGATGAGGGAGGAATTCTGGGATGGTCGGCATGGGACCCAATAAGTTACAGACACTCATACAGGCTCTGTGATTGCCTATCAAATTCAATCGACTCAGTCACTGCTATATGAGCTCTTCATTAAAAGTCATGAGCGGCAACACCCGTAGCTCACTTGAGAAACTAGTTGGGGAAAGTCTTCCTCGCTTGCTTCATGGCAATCTGGTTATGCTCGCTAAAAATAAACAGAATCGGCATAATATCTGTTCGACCTTCATTTTGAAGCGGGCATTCGCATCTGACACCCGCAGGCGCTAGCCCTTCTTGCCCACTGCTCCTCCTCAGTGGGTCAAGGGATATATCGCCCGCGGGTAGCAGGAGTGCGGGGCTGCAGCTCCTCGCGCAATCAACTCACCTCTCAGCAAGAACACCTTCTGCACCGCCGCCAGTCAATCTCACGCTATCATCATGCAAAGCTCATCTAGCACTGCTGAATACTTTGATCTCTGGAGGTCTGCTTTCCAGAATAGACTCTACGCTGCAGTTGACTGGATGACTAAGGAGAAGCCGCTCAACTCTACCTACGAACGCTGCATAACCAAAAATATACAAACGTTTTCCGAATCAGGGGGCAGCTACCTACAGGAGGTTCAGAAACTCAGCGCATTTGAGTTCCAAGTATACTCAATAACAAGATCATCACCAGAAGATTCTCGATACTTCTCAGCTCATGAACTGAGAACAGTATTATACAGCTGGTTCGTGCGCCAAGACCGATGCGATGAAGTTCAAAAAAGGATCTTAGTCCACAGAGACTTGGACCGTAGAAGTGACTATCGGCAAGCACTATCTGATCACTCCCGCGAAGAAGGGTGGGTTGAAGTGCTGAGCAATGTCATTGTCACCATATTGAGTGACCAATCCATTCGGCAATTGATTGACGGTAAGAATCTAGATAGCCTCAAGTACTGATCCCTATGCTTACGATCGTAGGTCTCAGTTCAAGCCTTGAGCATACTGAACTGAGCGATACGCAACCGGCTCAAATACCTTCTCAGCAGTCCGAGATGCAAGACATTGAAGTCAACGCCAGCGTACCTAGCCCACCTCTGCCCTCTCGCGAAGACAATACGCAGCCCGCTCAACAGCCCGAGGCGCAAGAAATCGAAGCTGGCGTATCTGGTCTACCTCTACCCCCTCTGGATTTGGACTCAGTTCGATTGCTCCATCTTATACATTTCGCAGGGGGGATCGTCCCTGATTGCTTTTTCAACGTTGCAGCTGTCTGGACGGAAGCAGGAGAAACAGATTCAGTTGACATACCCGTTCCTGGCTTTTTAAACTCCAAGGAACGCATAGAAGCCGCCAAAGCGCAACTCCTTCACCACTCCTGCTTAATTGTCTCTGATTTTAACGGTCGAGGAGGCCTCATGACCAATCCGCAATATTCTGCATCTCTAGGCAAAGGAGCAAGTGAGGGCGCAACCTACTAGCGGAGAACATCACTAGCAGTCCTTTGCTAAGCTTTTCCGAGATAGCCTTATATTGCAGCAAGGTACGAAACCTTCATCAAATCTAGTATCTGCAAATATCTAATACGTTTTAGGCTATCTTATTATCAACTCCTTCTACTGATTCTTTATAATATTTTGTCTTATCTTCTAGAAGGTTATAGCTAAGTTTAATTATATTTTTTCGAAGTCTGCCTCTTAGCCTTATATTTCAGAACTCTAGCCTGGAAATCTATAATATTTAAATACACTACTAGACTCAGCTCTAGTAACCCTCTTAGAATAATAAGAATCCGCTTACAAACTAATATGCTGGATAAGCTAGTTTTTAAAGAAGAGACTTTTAGTAATGATTACTTATTAAGACCTTGTGATGCCTGCTCGAATAGCTATTATAGAGAGCAAATACTGTTTGAGATGCAGGGTCTGCTTAATCGCAATAAATCTGTTAAGACTTTAGAGAATTACTTCAGGAGATTTACCTCTATATAGAATTCAGTATAAGAAAGGCAAATTCAGCTCTAAGGGCAAGAGATTATTGCAAGAGCTATATAGTTTCAAGGCTTATTTAAGCAAGCTTAAGAAGAGTACCTTTAGATCATAGCCACTGCTTATTCTCAAAACTTAATACTTATACGCTTTATAGCTTCTTATATCGAGATCCTCTGCAAATTAGGTAAAATAGGGCTTGCTTTGAAAATGCTTTATGCAGAATTTAATAATCGGCTGAATAGTCCTAGAAAGCGCCTAGAATTAATAGGTGGTTATATTTATCTCGCGAAAGCACTCTAGGCTTTCTATTATAGAAAAATAGAGCAGGAGTCGAGATGCTTATTATAAGAGGCTAGAAGAATCTACCTATAGCAACAGAATAGTCTTAATTACTATTAAGCTATATTATCACTTACTAAGACTAAAAAGCAAAATTATTTTATAGCATGCGCTAGTGCAGTAATAGTAGTATATACTTTAATCTTAGACTAGATTATATAAAAGGACTAGACCTTGCTTGATAATTTAATAGAAGCCTTTAACTTTTAGAAGATTGCTAAGGCTATTATTAAAGACTATTAGAAAAAACCTTATTATTTTAAAATACTTATACTTTATTCTTAAAGTAAGCTTATATATAACTTGAGATATAATAATACTAATAACTTAAAGCATGCTGCTGTAGTTATATTCTAGTTAATAAGTTGATAGTTCTATTTTATTTTGTATAGAACTATTTAGTTCTAAATCTTAGAATATCTTGCAGAAAATTATAATTAGCTAAGAATATATCTTATAGATAAGGTATGTAATAAGGATGCGAATATAATAAATACTAGCTATTAACCTAAATAACTACTGACTTTAAAGATAGATAGAATATAGAAGCTATCTGTATTATATCTGTTATATTAGTAAATTCAAGACCGAAACTCGATTGCATAATAAATTATAAACAGGCTCTTTTCGTTTCTATAGAATGCTATAGCAAGGCTGGTATATAGGAACTTTACTGCCTATCCCTCCCCTTTCCGATGCTCTCCTGCAGATCCTTTAACATTAAGAGCATTAAGAGAAATAGATTCTCATGCTATTTTAATTACTAAGCCTTTTTCTATAAGAGCTAATAAGGCAACTATTATACTACAAGGTCTTCCAGCAGTTCTTACACTATCTCTCTAACTACCTTCTAACCCTTCTTATTTATATGCAAGCTATCTTCGAAATACTACTCAAGATCCCTGTTCTGCTCTTTAGCAAGGCTCGTAAGCTTATCGAAGATATCGACTAGAATTATATCCAAACCTTTCTCCTTAAGCTTATATTCTAAATAATATATATAGTCTGCATACTACTCAGTTAGTATAGAGGACTAAATCTTACCTCTGTTTCGTTTCGTATCCTAATCTGTATAAGTAGTCTTATCAAGTAGCGATAGTATTATAAGTATAACTATTAGCTTGTCTTTAATAATATAAAGATATCTGATGATTTTCTCTAGGTTCTTTTTAAATTTATATAAGGATGTATGCTGATTATATTCCGGGATATAGGTATTATTAGCGCTTATAAGAATCATCTGTAGATATTAGAGGATGCTACGACAGGATTTAGACAGGCGTATATACTACACAGATTTTGCTAGTCTTTAGAACAAGTTTTAATACCTATTGCAATATTTAGGTTAAATTGTAACCAACAAGGCCCTGAATAATTACATCCTAATATCTAACTAAATATAATTTAGTACTAGACAGCAAGGAAGGTGAATTAATTCGACATACCTCTCTAGATACTACTAAGGAACGAAGTTTTCGCGGAATTATAGAACTAAGAATCCCCTAGTAGCATAACTTTGGGAACTAGTATCTATCGATCTGTTAATCTCAGCAGCCTACAAATCCAAGCAAAAGACTTATAACACTCATGTCTCTAGATAGCACTTGAATTGAGAGCTTATATAGCAAGAATTTCAGTGCCTGAGCAAAGTGAAACAGAATTGAACTAGAAAGGAAGATTTCTTCGTGCCTGCCTTTTTGCATCCCTATCTTTATAGTAATAATTCGGTGATCTGTTATAAGATTGCAAAGCTAAGAGAGCCAGTCTTGAGCATTTGAATATAGTAAATATCAAGCTTCCTTATACAGAGCATCAACTTCGCGCAAGCGTATATCTAAAGTGTCCAGGCGAAAGACTAAATAGAATAAGAAAGGATCAGGACTGCTCGCAGAGCTTGTTGCTGCCTAGAACCAGCATATTATAAGAAGTATAAATGCAGTATATAAGTCTATAGTCTACTCTGTATCTCTTCTACCTAACAGCAAGCAAGCGCTAGAAACCTAATGTGATATATACAGCAGTAAGAAGAGCAATACACTATACTTTAGCAGATCTGTATTAGATAATCTATTATATAAGCTATTAAAAAACCTTATAATACAAAATAAGGACAGTATATACAGGCAGAGATCCTTTTCCTATTTAAATCAGCATATATATAGACAAGTATACGGATAATATATACTAAAGGAAGACTTGAGAACGTTAGTGATGAGATAATTTTAACTCTCTTAGAGTATTTCTATAAGACTGAAATAGTAAGATGACGACAGTCGTCGATAAGCTGCAGCGCCTTAATACCTCTCTTAATACCTCTAACCTCCTTTTATAAATATGCTAGCTTAGTCTGCACTTCCTTGCTAATCCTCTACTCTTAAGTATAGATATCTGCAGAAGACTAAGAATCTCTCTATATAGATTCTACTTTTATTATTAGGAATTATCTATATAAGGACAATACTACTAAAATAAGATTTATATTATATTCTAGAATTATACAGATCTTATAAACTCTGCTTTTATTAGTAAGGGCTTTAAATAAATAAGAATTAGTTCTAAATATATATAATAGATTCTTTTACTAAAATTAATAATAGATAGAGTATTAATAAAAGTAGATTTAATTCTAAATATAAAAGTAGTATTTAGAAGTAAACTAAATTTTATACTTATTACTTTAAATACTTACTAAAATAAATCTATTTAATAATTAATAAAGGAGCTAAGTAGTAGATTAATATAACTCTATAATAAAGTAAGACTTTATACTATAAAGAATAGCTTAAATTGCTAAGCTAAGTTGCTTATAATCTCTATTTGCAGCCTATTTATAGATAAGTCTATTAATAGTTATTATAATATATCTGATCTTTTCTATATAACCTTTCTAACCCTGAGCTACGAATTTTCCTAAGACTTTATCAAGCTCTGTCGATATGTATTTATTATTCTCGGAGAGGATATAGCACAAGATTGCAAGCAAAAGATCAGCTAATAGCTTGATCTCAGACTTTTAAAGCCCAGCTTCGCCTAAAGCATTCGCAACCTGAAGCGCAGAAGGTTGCTCCCCAGGTATTGTGACTTGCAAAGCTTAGAGAGTTGCTTGGATGTTAAGTTGTTGAACAAATCAGGCAGGTTTAATTTGGAGTGCTAGCTTTTGCCATCGCGCCAGCGCTAGCGCCAGCGTTGTATCCGAATGGGCGACAGAATTGTAGAAGACAATATCTGGGTCTTGTGAAGGATCCATGCTGTGAGTTGTGATTTTTTTCAAAGGCTATGACGCTCAAAAAATTTCGAGAGAATGCGGGGGCTGGTATAGAGTTGTGACTAAACTGTATTCAGCCTAGCTTGACAAAGATGATGTGCAATCTCTAGAAAGAACTGACTTAGAAGCTTTAGAAATTGATCCAAGATTATAAAATTGAAAAGGCTATATTGACAATTAGAAGAAGTATAGGCGAGGGGTTTTATATTGATCAAGGTAATTATTGCATTTGTGACGTGGCAAGTATTAAGGACATAGGGTAACACTTGCCCCCACCAAACATTCTTTCACCGCTTGCAGCTGAGCTTACTTCCCGCATAATGTGAAATTCATAGTCAGCCAGCCCTCTTGTATCTTAATCTATAATATTAATCCGGCAGATTGCTTGAACATTCACTGCCCTAATTCAGAACTGATTTTCTAGAGCGGCTATTTTTTAAAAGCTTGCTTTGTTCTATTTGTTTCCAATCTCAAACAGATGGGCAGACAGGCCTTGCGGGGATATGCTGTGCAGACCTGGCCAGGTTTCGCTTAAAGCTGAGAAGCAGACAGAAGTCTAGCATTGCATATATAACTTGTTATAGTTATCTTGTTATAACCTATCCAACCTATCCAATATTGTAGATCACGAAACAGGTCACAAAACAGGTTACACAGAACAAGCGGGGACAGACGCTAAGTTAGCAGATCCACTATTATAGAATATAGCTGTAATAAGCACTGCAGTAATCCGAATGCTCTTTACATACTTCAAAGGTTTATGCTAATAAGAGTGGTGCCGAGTCAAGGCCTTGTTTATAGAACACAGCAAAAAGCTGTTCACTGCAATGCTCACTGCCTTTAGAGCTACAAAGTTAAGGACTTCAATACTTAACTACAGTAGCATATCTATCTGAATACAATAATAGTCTCACTGAGCTCCTTTGGTTTTACCTGACAATAGAGTAAATCGTTCTATCGATACATAGCTACAAACTCCCTTGACTTCATTGTCGGCTGTCACGCAACAGACCATCTCACTGGCGGCCTTGATATCCTTCCACTTCGGGTCTTAAAGGCATCGAATTCAGATCGTGATTGCAGTTGGGTCAACTGGCGCTGAGCTTGTGCTCGGTCTTGAGTCTGCTTATCTGTGGGCGAAGTTGGTCGAGGGGGTCGGGTAACTTCTCCTTGGCACAGGGGCTTCATCCCTTGGCGCTTCGGTCTTTGTTGAATGTAGTCCGGGGCAGTGACATCAAAGTCCATGATGACAGGCTGGGATTTTGAAGCTTTCAATATTTGGGTCCGCATGTTTGAACTCCTCGGCGTGGGTTTCGACACCCTGGTCTTGCCTCGGACTGTAGAAATATTGGATTGCCTTGACCGGCGCTGACGGGAGACCTTTGGTATGGCTCTCAATGCGGCACTCTGATCATCAGTCTCTCTGACAGAGGGAAGTGGCCATGGATCCATCCTAAGCCGTTGTTGCTCGATCCACCCCAGGAGGACCTTATGCGATTGCAGAGTTCGTTCGGCAAATTCGAGACGTCTCTGAATAGCTTTCTCGCTGCGAACTGAGTGTCCAGAACCTGCTAGGTCCGTAGCACCGGCTTGTTTCTGATCATCATGCAACTTTTCCACCAGTCTGTCTCGCTTCTTCCCGAACTGCTCATAGTGGGCAAGATGGTAGTCCTGAAACTCGATCCAAGTCTGTTGCTGGCTCTGCTGCTGCGGGTCTAACAGCAGCTGGACATGACCACCGAGTCCGTGCCTCCGCCGACGTTCGCAAACACTAGCCACAAATATGCCGAACGAATCGTGTTGATACCGATTCCGGACACTTTGCTGAAATGCTCGAAACTTCCGCCAGTCTGCTCTTTGAGCACAAAGTACCACATCGCCTGTCGATGAGAATGATTGCCAGTACTCTATTATCGGTCGGTATTCATTCGTCGGGTTTCGCAGGGGGACATTGAGTTCTGGTGGGTAACAGGCAGGACAGCTATCGCTTTCGAGCTCCCTTCGCGCATTAGTTTCGAGCCGGCGAGATTCGTTGTCATCTTCCTCCTCGTCTGGAGGCGGTGTTATTGCCCTGTATAATCACAGCATTAGTGTGAGAGGGGGATATAAAGGGAAGGAATAGACAAATAATAATCTCGAGCGGAGAGCTTCAGCATCGAGAGTATTTGTCATCAGCTGCTGTCCGAGACTACTGCTGTGTTAGCCTGACTTTAGGATTGCCTTCAGCTTGTTCAATTCCTTACTCTGCTTTCCGGAAAGCTATGTATTATTCGGCTTCAGAAAGCGTCTCGATGCCTGGAATCTTGATAATGCTTTCCACAGAAGGCAAGTGTTAGCACAGCTGGCGGCATTTGAGTTAGGGGGCGATTATGCTGCTTCACGAACCTGAAGTTGTCAGACCTAGAGGTTTCGACGGTTTCAATGGGTGATTCAGTTGGAAAATCCATTGTACACAGAGTAGAAGTACAGTGATGGTGCTTGCAGTGATGGTGCTTGCAGTGATGGTAGATTGCTGTGATGGTGGATTACTGTGCGATACAAGGGATAAGAAGATTAGAGGGAGGAGATATGACAGGTGCTAGTTCACGTGCTGGAAGGGACCAGTGGGTGACTAAGCACACTAAAAGTAGCAGCTGGCCGATCCTTTGCCAAGTAATGCCCCATATACCCCTGACAATAATTCCGCTTTTCTCAGGGGTAAAACAGCTAGTCTTACCGCCATTTCAATCATGCAGTATGGCTGGGATGACCATCCAACGAGTCTCTGCTGCCAGGGCTTCTTTTAAGCTGCTCTATGCATCAGGTATAAATATATTCTATTCCCAGCTCCTTCACAAGTGCTATATTGTCTAGCCCTTCATTGCTCAATATCTCGCCTCTTCCTACCTCTCACTATTTCGAGGCATTATGTATGATCCTGATGTCTTCGCAGTGCTTACTGCGCATGATCAGAAGAACAAGGCGGGCAGTGCTTTCGAGCTTGAGCACAATGCGAGGTGGTTTCGCAGAGGCACTGGGGGTGTCGCTTTAGTGCCCACCATTGACAGTCGTGAGACTACGCCTGCCGAAGACTTACCGTCGGATGATGCTGATGATGCCGAAGATTGCAGCGTCAATCGTCTGATTGTGGCTTTCGATCAGCTGCTCGTACTGGACAATCTCCAAAACGGTTTACAGCTGGGCACAAACCCTATTATATCTCATATCCTCCTGGGGCACCGCGGAACAAGAGGGATCAGCAGCAAGCAGGTATACCAATATCTACGATGAGAATATATGCTACCAATGCATAGCCTCTGCTAACCCTAATATCAGTGCAATATTACTGTGGACGAGTCTCTTCATATCTGGCTGCATGACTACGAGTCGCGACACGGCACTGCAGTTGGTCGAAATGGGCAGAACCAGACGGAGGTGCGGAATAGGGAGACGTGGATCCTGGGAGACGCACCCGGCACTCCCGATGAATTTGAAGAGACAACGATCCACTGCAGCAGCCTTGTTATGAAGATCCAGTTTCCCAACCATGCAGCAGCATCTCCGCGCTATGTCCAAAATCTGCGAGCGTTTCTCAAGAAGTGCCAGAAAGCAGCTGAGAGAACCAATGTGGATCCTCCTGGCATTGAGGCGCTCGGCTTGGAGAGCGAGCCGGTGACCCAAGCACCTAGTGAGGTTCCGACACCACATGAGAGGCTTATCTACTACCAGGCTGAAAAGATTGGAGAGGGAACATTTGGTCGAGTTTATAAGGTCGTTAGGGGGCGAGATGGGAAGGTTTTCGCTGCTAAGGTGTTTAGCCCTCCACCTAATAAGAACAAGAGACAAAGGGACGGACTCGACACTGTATGGCTCACCAAAGTACGCATAGAATTTACTCTCATGAAAGACAATCCACATGTAAGTTCACTAACCCATATCCATGGACTTCAATATAATACTGATTACCGTGAAGCCGAATGTGCTACAGGTGTTTGAACTTCGGGAGACCCCAGAGCCCGCGATCATCATAGCCTTCTATCGCTCTGGAAGCATGGCCGATGCCAACTTCGAGGAGAGCAAATACGTCACTGCTTGGGGCCAGATCCTTGACGGCCTCAGTCATCTCCATAATAAGATGATGGTCCACCGCGATCTCAAACCCGAGAACTTCTTGGTTGAGATGGAACCACTCTTCAAAGTTGTTATCGCCGATTTCGGTCTGGCCAAGATCGCAACCAACTCTACTTCGCTGAAGACTTTCTGCGGCTCGCTCAAGTACACAGCGCCCGAGGTGTTTCCTGGTCATAGTTCCGGCTATGGAACCCATGTGGATGTCTGGTCGCTAGGCGTCATTACCTTGGAATGGATCTACGGCATTCCGAAAGCCCCCCCCCGGGAACCAGCAGTCAAGCGATTGGGCTAAAAGTTGGAACAAGCTGCTCCTCGACACATTGGGGGACCAGGAAGATGAAGATAAGATTATCCAGATCTTAGTTCATATGATTGAGACCAACCCTACTTCGAGGTGGGCTGCGAGTCAATGCTTAGCGGGTGGTCTCAAGGCTGGCGTTCTTCAAAGGAGGATGACTGATGGCTTGGTCGCTTGCGCAGGCGGCTCGGACGATCTCGACTTGACTCAGAAGGAAGGGAGGTATGAGAGAAGGACGCTGTGTTAGGTATCGATATCCTCAGCGGCTACCACATCTAGGGATGTGTGGGGTGGAGCAGCGCCGGCGAGCATGTACTAAGAACCCCAAGCTATATATAAAATAAATTCTATTGTATATCACCAGTAATGTATAATGACTGAACGCTAGATATAAGGAATATTGGTCTTTATATAATTGAATATTGGAAGGTTTGCGCACCGAGCATGCCTGTCAAACTTGGGGCTTTCCGGTAATCTGTCAGCTCTTCGTCAGCCTTGCGCTTGACGCCCAGCCCTGCGTCGGGCGAGTATACCGGCGCCAAAGCAGATTCCTCGTGTAGGTGGCCAGGGACCTGGATAGCATGTATGCGCCAGGAGAGGTAGTCCTCAAAACACGCGGCCTTGTCGCCTTGCTGTTCGCAGAGCGGACAGGGAAGCGGGCTGGGCAACCGCCGAAAATGAGCCCGGATATGTGAGATAAGACCCCTCTGAGTGAGGAAATCGCGACAGAAAGGACAACGCTCCATAGATTGGACACCGTGTTGTGCAGAGATATGAGAGATATAAGTATCGATGCTAAGATTATCCATGCTGGGGCAATCCGGGCAAGTGATGCTTTTGCACTGATCAGCAAGCAAGCCGTCGACGTGATTCTCATTAATATGGCGCACAAAGCCATGGACAGAAACCTGGCTATCGCAGAGGCCGCATGTGACTTTGGTGGCAGTACTGGCCTTCGATATTGGGACAATAAGGCGCTCGGGGAAATTAGGGGCGTGCTGCTTGCCATGGATTCTTTCGACATAGTTGCTCCACTGAGATAGCGTTTGCGTAGTGGGTGGGGGCAGGCCCTGAAGCTTGCATTCAGGACACTGGAACAGAGCTGACAATGTAGCCCTGTGTACCCGTGCGTGCCTTGTCAGCTCGTTGCGCCGCGCAAAGTTCCGCCGGCAGATGAAACAGGTAGGCCTGGTCGTCCCCTTTTCGACCGCGGCATCAAAGGCGTAGATGGGTGCATGTAGCCCTTCTTGAGTTGGAGCTGTAACCTGACGTGGGTTGGTTTTCTCCTCGCTCAGGTCTTGCTCGCTCTGGCTCTCGACAGAACCCGGCTTCCCTGCAAATTGGGTAGCCTGGCCTATCTGTTCCTCGCCTTGCTTGCATGCAGAAGCTGGAAGTGATGGACAGGCGCCACGAGAGGTCCGGGAGATCAACTCAAAGCTGCCGTCCATATAGAATATTAACCACTGCATAGCCTCGAGCGACCTGGCTTCCGCTCCTTGATCGAAAACAGTCCCCGACGCCCATAACTGCAGCAGCCTGTCTATATTCAGTCTCGAATGCTGGCCCGGGCCGTTGTAGTGCTGATAGGGATCCTCCTGCAGGCTTCGAATCCCGGTCTCGTCCTTTTCTTGCCGAAGTTGTGCGGTCTGTTTGAAATATGCTTCCCGCCGCTTCTGGAGCGCCAAGTGCTTGAAACGAGATTGCCAGTAGTTTAGCGTAAATTAAGCAGACAAAAGCATCTTCTCAACTCAGATCGTCAAGGCTGGTGTGTTTAGAAGTATTATCTTCACTCTGATCTCGCCAGACAATTCTCGATATATATGCAAAAATGGGAGTGGTGCTAAAAGATCAAATACAGTGGCATGCAGTCTTTCAGTGCTAATGCAGCCTTTAATACCCTTTTACGATGTGTAGTGTTTCTCTTCTTCTGGTTATCAAAAATCATCTGTTCTCAGCTAAGCTGGCGCGCTTATTTGGTATCATAGTAGTAGAGATTTAATCTAGCCGCTCCCGACCCCTGTTTTGCTAGCAGCAGAGATTCTTGTGTGCGGGTAGCTAGATCTGCGCAATTCTTTGTCCCTAGCATTAAGCACCTGAGACACACTATAAAGAAAAAGGAGGTGGTTGAGAAGGCGGTGTGGCTGGCTAGGGTGGCCGGAAGAGGGGGGTGGCTAGAAGTTACCCCCTTTGACTTTTATAAATAGATATTATACTATCTTCTAAACTATATTCCAGCTCTTTTCATTTATACGCAAGCTATGCTTGAAATACTGCTTAAGATTCTCATTTTACTCTTTAGCAAAGCTTGCCAGCTTGTTGGATGGTTTATAACACTTGGCCATATCCATAAGAGCCTCATGCAGGTCAACTAGTATTGTCCCGGGCACAGCTGCAGCGATATCTTGTGCGGCTTGGGAATAGGAAGCACTGCGGTCCGTTTCGCGAAGTGAGTGGCTATACTTGGGCGTATCGAGCTCTGTGGTCCGGACCTCATCCAGAGGCGGAGGTGTGATAAGAAGGACTTGGTGATGTTGTTTAGAATGAGCATAAGCGTGAGAAGAAGGAAATAGGCCCAGCAAATACGATATCATAAAGGGGGATACAAGTAGCATGCAGATTACGCTAAGAGCTATCTGCAGAATAGATTTTCCTTTTCAGATTTAGATTGCGCGCTAAGAGTGTCCTTCAGGACACTCTTAACGCAGTTTACGCAAGCTATCTGCAAATACAACTAAGATAGAGCCCCAGATAGTGTCAGGGCTTATGTGCGCGCAATAGAAATGGGTGGCTCTTGCGACCTCTGGTGGCGGTCTAAGAGGGCTCCGCTCTGAAGCAGCGCCCTCGTATGATGCCAGCGTGGCCATATTGGGGTTAAGGCATTTTGATTATTAGTGGGCTATTCAGGGAATGTTGATGTTTAGTGGGCGAATTGCCAGTAGTGTAAGAAAATCCCAAGAATCTCAAGTATGCAAAAAATTCACGCTGCGAAACTAGCAGTGCATAAATAAATCAGCAAATTTGATAATACACCTAGTCTCGAGGAGCGGTGAAAATGACAGATAAAGCATATGGATGATGAAAGTAGATCACCATATCTGCAGCAGCTAAATTGAGTTTCTTCATAGCTTATATGCATCCTGGCCTCTAGGAAGTCGACTCTTCAAAGCCTCACATACAAATTGGCTAATAGGTAATGCCGGCGCATAATTTTCCAATGTCAAGTCCATTGTAATATCCAACAATACTATATACTGACTATTCTGCATGAATATGTCCAGATATTTTCGACTAACGATATCGTCATCGAAAGGATTGACGAGGAACACCGGACTGCTGCAACTGACTTGCTTAACTCCTGCCAAATTAATTATTTGACAGAAGAGGATGAACGAATAGGCATCTTGCTTCATTATATCAGCAGCTTTCCATGATATTGGTCCTAGAGTTGCGCGAACGAAGACCTTCGCTCCATGCAAAAGATTTGTTCTCTCGACCACCCAATTAGCCTGGCGGCCAAGGAGAGCTGTACAAATCAGCATGGAACCTACAATTATCGATAATGATGACCTACTTGAATCAGACATCTGGAGAGCTGAATTCGAAGAGGAAATGCCGGTCTCCTTGTCGACTGAGGAGACCATGGACAGCGAATTCTCAGCACCAGCTATCTCAGATGCTTGCAGGAGAGAGATTGATCCATATTATTGCAGTTCGAGATCTATAGTTTGAAGCAGCGAGTGTCATGTCTTCTTATACTTGTACGAAACTGTCTATGCAAGAGGGGCAGACAATGCTATCCAAAGATCTTGGTTTGATTATGCTTCTAATGGCGGAAGCTGGTGCAACAGTAGAGCCGATCCAGCGCTGACACTAGCTGCGAGTTTTTGCATTCGATCTCGTCTTGCAGAGCAACTAGGTCGGCAGGCCATAGTAGCAGGCCAAATTTATCCTGTCGTATGCAGCGCAGCTCCTTATCGAAGAACTTTTTGGATTGCCAGTACAGAAGGTCGTCCGCCCGCGCGGTACAATTTGCCTTCAGGCAGATATATCCGAGATGGATTCGTACTTCATCGCGCTATATTAGTTGCGCTTCTTCGGGCTTAAATTCATTGAGCTATTATATCGAATGCTTAATAAGGAGCTTGGTTATCTCGATGCAATGCTATATTGAGAGGTGATCGGTATGGAATGACTATGTACGAGAAAGGTAGCTCGATTCTGCTAAGCCAGGCAGATCGCTATTGCTAAGATGTGCAAGATTGGTTCTCGTTCAAGGTAGAGGCGAATTTGTTCGAGTGGTAATGGCGTTCATAGCGAAAGATTTATTTATATATGACTGGACTGGAGGAAAGGAAGCATTGTGAGCATAGAGATAAGAAAAATGAATTGCTTAGTAAGGGCTTATACTGCTTGCCAAGCGGGCGGGCTGTCTCTTGCTCTTAAATACAAAGCTTCTTTTCCTTTAAAATAATACAAAACACTACTAGGTTAGCACTAGAGCAAAACTATAAAAAAAAGCAACTTACAACTATTTATCAAAACACTCAAACCTTTACACTTCCAACTACACTTTATACAAGCAAAACAACAGAAAACTCTATTAACTATGCAACAAAACCAACCTTTAGATAAATAAAGCTTGCAAGGCATAACTTTAAAACTTAAACTCTTAATAGTAGCAGCAAAGCAGTAACATTGTTTAATCTTTTTAAAATTAAACTTTTCGACTCTGTTAGATATAACAAATTAAAAAAACATAATTTGCAACGCACAATTAGAAATATATACAAAAGATACTTACAAATCTTTTAGAACAAAAAATTTAAAGAGAAAGATAATGTTATAACCTAGACTGCAGTTAGATTAGAAAACAGATCCTCTAATGCAGGACTTTTCCTACTACGCTTATATAGCGTATTTTTTATATATAGCACAGCTATTAAATATAGAGATAACTTAATATAAGTTATAAGAGTTATATAATTAAAGGATTACTTAAATTACTTAGATTACTAGCTTACTTAAATTATTTAAATTACTACTTAGTAATCTAGCGCCTTACTATAGAAATAATCTAGTAAAAAACACTAACTAAAGGAATTAAATATAAAGATATAGTTATTACTAGTAAATAGATTTAGCAGATAGTTTTTTAATTATTAATTTAAATATTTATCTTTAAATAGCTTTATAGCTTTTAATTATTACTTAGATAAATTAATATTGCTTTGCTCGATACTTTTATTACTAATCTGCTAGTATAAACCCTCTGACTATAGCTAAGTATTTATAAGTAATTAGTATAATTATTATAAGCTACTGTTAATAGTTTTGCTAATAGTAATAGTTATAAGTTTTAACTAGTTTTAAATAAGCTAATTAATAACTGCTATACTTTTTATTTATATTATTGCTTTTTAATTTGTTTATATTAATTTTAATCTTTTATTACTATTATTTAAAGCTTTTATATTTATTGCTTTATAAATAGTATTACAAATCTATTTTTATACAAAGCTTTGCTAAGCAAGCTAATAATTTTATAATTCTTTTTAATTAAGCTATTATTACTTTATACTATTATAAGCAAAAAGACTTATAATAAGAAGAAAGGTTATTTTCTTTTATAAAAATATCTCTTTAACAGTAGCCTTTTCAATTACTGCTATTAAGTAATAAAAAAAAGCTTATGTTTTTTATAAAAATAATTTTTTAACAGTAGCTTTCTTAGTAACTATCGTTAAGTATTATAAAAGAAAGGGTTATCTTTTTTATAAAAATACTTCTTTCAAAGTAGCTTTTTAGTTACTGCTATTAAAAACGAGAAAAAAGAGTTATCTTTTTTATAAAAATGTTTTTTTAGCAGTAGCCTTGCTAGTTACTATAATTACATATATATTCTTTTTTTTAAAAGAAAAGCTTTTTTATAAAAGTGCTTTAATATACTAAATAAACAATTAAGTATTTAATTTTTTTATTATAATAGTATGAAAAATCTTTATTAAAAACAATAATAATAAAAAAATAAGCTTTTACTAGCAAGCTATAATAATTACACTAATTACTTATAAGTAGTTAGCTATAGTCAGAGGGTTTATACTAGCAGGTCAGTAGCTGTCAGAACACCTATTATATAAGCCCGGCAGAGTTATAATGATATAGCGAGAACAGGCTGTTTGATTAATAGCTGCTAGGTGTCTGTTAGTACAGAGACTAATTCTTATAGTGTAGAAAGAATCAGTGTGCCGAGTCGCTGGCTATTTGAAGGAGAATAGCCTGTGCGCCGCTAGCGCCGTTATCCGCTAGCGCTGTAGGCTACTAGCGCTGTTGTCGTGACAACTATCCCCCCCCTGCAATAACACCTGGCCCTAAGTGTTAGCGCTAAATATAGGTCTGCCCTACTAGCACCGTCACGATTGCTTTTCGCTGCCTGTTCGTCTATAAAGGCCTGGCGTGCCACCATCGTCAAGGCGCGTAGGCTTCTCTTCTTTCCTCACCACTACAACCTCCTACGACAAGCACTAATTACCCGCTGCTCCCCTTATATCCCTTATACAGTGCTACGGTATTTCTGGTCCTGCTATCGGCTACACCCTTCACGGTCCCTAGCTACATCACTACGCCTTGTCGCCCGTCATTACTATGCACTGCGCTGCTGTTTCGCCTGTGCTACGATGCCTCCCTGTCGCACGACGCGTGCTGCCTACTCGGAGGCCTCTACTCAGGAGGACCCTCGGGTGGTCTTGCGCTTAGTGTGCCTCAAGTGTGCCACCATCACAGAGTACGAGTATGTGCCCACAGCCGAGGCGCTGCTGCGCATCACCTGCTCCTTTCCAAACGCGTCGTCTGCGGCCTGCGACATCTGTTCGTCCAACAATAAGGTCTGCTAGCAGGTAGGTCGCGTGTATCCTTTATTTACCCTGCGTGTCGCGTCTGACACGCGTTTTAGCACTCTGTTAGCATGCAAGGGACCCTATAGCATCTGCAGGCCCTCCTGCAGTTAGGGGCAGACTTCTAGGGGGAGTCTGCTTACACTGCTGCAGGTTTAGTATGCCTTTTTGATAATAAGGATCGCTTGCTGGTTGCTAAGGCCTAGCACTACCTTATCGTTGCGTTCCTAGCGTCTCGCTCAGCCTATATATCCGAGTAGGACCTGACTAGCAATAAGAAGCTGTTTATAAGGGCCTATTAGGCTTATATGCAGTTCTATAACCGTTGGCTAGGTATTCAGCTGCAAGAGCTAGCGCTGCAGCACAGCTTTAAGAGTATAAGTCGTCACTAACCTTCTAGCGTTGCTATAGCGCTTAACAAGCTAACTACTAGTATAGAAGGCTACCTCTGATAAGGCTGCACTATTACTACTATACCTTAAGCCTAGCGATGCAGGCTATATCACCTAGTTAGTCGCAGTGTCAGAGTACTATAATACTCTAGAGGAGGTGGTCACTACTTATAAAGATAGCAAGGACCTGCTAGGTCTAACTCTAGAGGAGCAGGTAGTAGCTAGCGCTATTATACTAATACTAGCTCAGCTAGAGGCCTTTAATGCCTTTCTGTTCAACCTTGCTCTGATCTATTAGGGCAAGTTGTTTATAGATTAGCTGTAGGCTGCAGGCAAGGAGGTTGCAGGTTGCCTAGAGGACGAGGGCGTGAATCGCTAGGGAAACAGGGTTAGGGAAGCAACCTAGCTAGAGTATGAGCAAGGGGATATAACGTTTTAATAGCTAGTAGTAGCCGAGTAGGTAGGTGAGCACTGAATAGCGAAAGGAGCTGGCTTTCCTAACTTGACTAGTGCTAGTGACACGTCCTTATATCCCTTTCTAATCACTATAGCCTCATCAGCAACTTATACGCGAGTCGCTGCTCTGCAGGGCTTATTCTTCTTGAGTTGTCGCTAGAGGAATTGCTTCACTTTTTAAGGAGCATTCCCTAGATAGTCTTCAGGTTCTTAAGTGTTGTACTCTGATAGCTATCCTGACTATTTGACAAGGTAATGCGTATCGCCGTTGAACATCTGATAATCCACCACCTCTTCTACTTCTTATTCCTTATCATTAGCAAGGTCAGGCATAATCAGTAGGTCCTAAAGGGCCTAACCTTATCAGGTCTTCTATAATTTAAAGAGGGATATAGGGAAGACATTATAAAGCTGTGAGTATTTATTAAGGAGTGCAATATAGTATGCTTATGTCTTAATGTATTCTAACACTCTGAAAGGGCTTATAAATTAAAGGATTAACTTCTTTAATTTGCTTTTAAACTGCAAGTTCTGAGTTAATAGCTTGACTAAGTCTCCTTTACTGAATTCGAATAGCTAGTGTTTCTAGTTATAGTACTTAGCATGCGATTCCACTGCTATTTGCTAGTATTCCTTTATCTCTTCTCGAACTGCTTGCAAGCGCTTAACGCGTTCTTTTGCTCTAGGTGCTCTCTTTTCCGTGATATCGTCCTCGACATCAAATCGAAGGTCTAGGTTATATTTAAAAAGAGCTCTTAATAGCGTTATTCCTATAGTAGCATTGCAGCTATTATTAATAACTTATTATGCTAATTATAGTAGTTTTAGCTAGTTGCCTTACACTAAAGCAATATAGCATCAAAGGTAGTAACTAATAACCTAGATTATTTGTTCTGACTAGCTGTTAGTCTAAGAGTGAAACGCTATTAATAAGCGATGCTTAATCTTTAAGATATAGCACAAGTCGGCTTAAAATTAGCTTATAAACACTAATCCTCTATCTAAGACTATCTCTAAGAGTGCTTTATAGACAAGGTTAATCTCTGTATAGAATAACTCTACTAGTTCTGCTAATATAATATCTATTCGTATTAGTAAAAGGCGAACTTATTTCGAAAACCTGTCGATAATTACAAGGATAGCGTTTACTTCAATGCTATTCTATAGCATAAGTAGCAATCCTGTTATAAAGTCTATAGCGAGTTTCTTCATCAGCCTTATAAGCAGATCGAAAGGTTCTAGCTTACTATATAGCTTGTGCCTAAAGACCTGGTTTTTATTACACACAGAGCAACCTTGAACCTAGTCCTTTATAACTATTCCTAGATTTTTCTAATAGAACTTCCGGCGAATCAGCTCTGATATCCTAGCAATTCTAAAATATCCTGCCAACAGATCATCATAGTATAGTTCCAGAATCTCGTTCTGCAGTGCTGTGCAGTCTAGAACTACTAATAAGCCTTTGAATAATAAGGAGCTGTGTAATATACTCTAGCCTTGTTCTAAAAGCTTCGTGTCCTGTGATTCTATAGCAGTCTTTAACCGACAACACATCTAGTCCTTAGTCTATGCCTGACAGACAGCTTCTTTTAAAGGTTCAGAGATATTCAGGTTATATACACTTTCTTATAACACTACGCCCTACACTCTTACAACGTCTTGTAGGATAAACTAATCCTTCAAGATAGCCTGAAAGCTAGGGAAGGCATCTACTGCTTGAACTATTCTAGATTCCAGAGTAGCTATAAGGTCTGTATTCGTTAGCTTTTCGCCCTTGAAATCTAGTCTCCTTAACAGGCTATTAGCAGGATTCAACTTGCCTGCCTGATGCTTCAGTATAAAGTCGTATAGAGTAAGCTCTATACACTAGTGTGATTGCCTGCCCTTTAAGCAAGGCTTTCTCAGAAAGGCTTGAAGGTTTTGATAATTAGATAACACTTTAATCTGAAATTACAATCTATCGAGGTAGTGTCGCTAGTATCTAAACAACTCTACAACAGCTATTAGCTTGAGATCCGGCGTCTTATAATTTAGCTCAGCACTACTAAGCTTTTTAGACTAAAAAGTAATAGAATGCTAGCAGCCCTGCTTATCAGGTTAGGATAAGATGCTAGCAAGCACAAAGCTTGATGCATTAGTTTCAAGTTGTAAAGGTAGTATTAGGTCAAAGTGCTTTAAGAGAGGAGCTGTCTGAAAAGCAGCGATCAGCTTTCAAAAAGCCACTGCTTTAACAGTTTTTAAGGACACTTCTCCTGGTTTTCAACCATCCTAGCTCCCTTTTAGCAAGGTAGTTAAAGGTATAGTAATCTGTAAGTATCCTTTAATAAATCGGTAATAGAAGTTGCAAAAGCCTAAAAAGACTTGAATATCATAATAGCTTTTAGGCTTTAGCTATTTTATAATAGTGCGAATCCGACTAAGATCTATTAAAATACCCTGAGTAGAAAGAATAAATCTAAGGAATTCAATACTCTCTTAATAGAAGGTGCACTTAAAAAGATTACAGTATAGTTCAGCAGTATAAAGCTGCTATAAGACCTAGTGCAAGTGCTGAGTATATAAGTTATAATCTAGGGAAAAGATAAGGATATTATTAAGATATATAATATAATAAATATTGATAAGCCTTTAAAGCGCTTTATAGATATAGTGCTGAAAAGTAGTAGGGGCATTTATAAGGCTTATTAGCATGACTATAAATTCGAAATAGCTGTATTATATGCGAAAAGCAGTCTTCTACTTGTCTCCTCCTCGGATACGGATACGATAATATGCATCCTTGAGGTCCAGCTTAGAGAAAAGCTTAGCTGACTAAACTCGATCGAGAATTTCTGAAATCAAAGGTAATAGGTAGTAGTTCTTAATCGAGACTTTGTTAAGGCTGCGATAGTCAACGTATAAGCGCAGAGAGCTATCCTTTTTTAGCACGAAAAGAATAAGGGCGCTAGCCGGACTCTTAAAAGGTCGGATGCAACCTGCATTCTAATTATCGTCGAGGTACTAGCAAAGCTTATCTAACTCTCTCTATAATAAAGGGTAGATAGGTCTGTAAAAGGGTTTAGTGCTGTCTTATAGATTAATAGTATAATTAGTATGTTTATAAGCTAGTATAATCTTTGCATTTGAATTATCAAATATATTGCTTTACTATTAGAGCTTTAGTAGTAGACTAGTGTTCTCTTTAATAGTAGGTAGCAGAATACTAGTATTAATAGGAAAATCCTCTTCTATTAATTTAACTATAATATATATATATATATAGTTTCGGTAGACTTATGTAAATTAAACAGCAGAAAGGATCTTATACTAAGTAGAATTAAACTATTATTTCCGAGGCTTTGCTATAATATAGATATTTTAGTCTTGCAAGGTAGATATAAATAGTAGGACTAGACTACTATCTAGCGTCGAGTTGCAATTGATTATAATATAGTATCTTTAAAAAGAGCAAGTGACACTCTTGCTATTAGTAGCAGAAAGAGAAATAATAAAAACGCTATAAGTAGAAACAGAAATACAACTAATAGCTTTAATTAAAGGAGTAGAAATAAGTAATATAAGCAGATAATATTATAAAGCAAACTAATAGCTAATAAGGTTAACCTCTGCACTACTATTAAAGTTTATATAAATATCTAGCTTTCCTTTATTAGTAAAGATGCTAGCTTAAATAGAGAAGCGAGGTATAATTTCTATAATTAAAAGAGCTAAAGGAGGTAGGATAGCGTCCTCAGCTATTACTAGTTTTTTCGTTCTTAAGTAAGATAGTTAAAAGCTTTCTAAATACAAGCTTTGCAAGGGCACTTATTAGCTAAATAAGTAGTACTCTAGCAGAGGAAACACTAAAGTAGAGTTCTATCTTTGCCTGTAGGGTTTTGCTTTAAGTTCAACGAAGACTTGCCCTTATTCCTGCTCTATTGCGCTGGCGCCTCGTTAGTCTTAGGATGATAAGGACTAGAAGAGCAATTCGAAGTTTATTGATTAAGTCGTCGTCGTGAGCTCTTTCCTAGGTTCTCGCTATCGGCAGGGGCTTTTCGCTTCTGCTGCAGCTGTTATAGCTCTTTGTCTCCCTTATAGACTCGAGTGGCAGTTTCCACTATAGATGCGCGAGTCATTAGCAGTTCGCTGACTTGGAGTCGGATTCTCGCCTTGAGGTCGCTAGTGAGTTTCCTATAGTAGTATAAAGCCCTGTAAGATTCCGATTCGAGAAGAGCGTCTCTCTGTTTCTCTAACACATCAAGATAGTTGTGAAAAGCCAGTAGGTGTTGGCCTTCCCTTTGATAAGCATCTTCGAGTTGCGAAATAAGGCTACCAGTGCCTTGATCAGTATAGCGCAGTAATCCTTTCGACTATTCCTTAAAGTATTCCTAGTCTTTTTAGTATATTTGCTGGTTCTCCTCTGTCTGTTCTTCGAAGTGTCGATCCTATCTTACACAGCATTCGGAGTCGATATAGTCGAGGGCTACAAGGATCTTCTTCTTGTCCTTGCGAAACTTCTTTAAAGACGCTTCGAACTTTCGTTGTAAATCGCGCAGCTAGTTGTCTCGCTGCTGATAGGTAGCCTAATGTGCGAGGGTAGCGATGTTGGAAATCTTGACATCTTTGTCGCTTGACGCATTCGAACCGCTGTCGCTTAGCTAGCGAGAGCCTTGTGAGGGCCTTTAGACTTGTTGTTCTAGGGCTCGGAGGGTCTCTTGTGCTTATATCAATTCCTCTAGCTCTCGAATGCGAGCTTGGGTGGCCGCGAGGGTCTCGGTATTGGATGGACGCTGTCCTTCTTCAGGCGGGTCGCTGGCTACTCGTCGGCTTCTCGTGCGGGGGCCGCTTAGTCCGGGAGCAGGAGAATTCGTCATTGTAGCTCTAGAGGGCTTTTCAGAGAAGAATCAGAATTGTCAGAACACCTATTACATAAGCCCGGCAGAGTTACAATGATATAGTGAGAACAGGCTGTCTGATTGATAGCTGCTGGGTGTCTGTTGGTACAGAGACTGATTCTTGCAGTGTGGAAAGAATCAGTGTGCCGAGTCGCTGGCTATTTAAAGGGGAATGGCCTGTGCGCCGCTAGCGCTGTTGTCCGCTAGCGCTGTGGGCCACTAGCGCCGTTGTCGTGACAGTAGCAGAGGTGTCGAGCAAAGCAATATCAATTTATCTAAATAATAATTAAAAGCTATAAAGCTATTTAGAAGTAAATACTTAAATTAACAACTAAAGAACTATCTGCTAAATCTATCTACTAGTAATAACTATATCCTTATATCTAGTTCCTTCAGTTAGTGTTCTTTGCTGGATCACTTTCGTAGTAGGGCGCTGGATCACCAAGTAGTGATCCAAGTGATCCAAGTGAGCCGGTGATCTAAGTGATCCAAGTGATCCCTTGATCACGTGACTCTCATGACTTCTACTGAGTCATCCCTGTGTCCAATAGTTGTGCCGTACATAAGAAATGCGCTGTATAAGCGTAGTGGGGAAAGTCCTGCGTCAGGGGATCTGTTTCCTGATCCAACCGCAGTCTGGGTCATAACACAAGCCTTACAATAGCTTTAGATATAACTAGAATAGTCTTTTTAAACTTGCTAGCAAAGGCTTATGCTATCTAATTTATATTATAGCTTTTTCTTAGCTAAAATCATAGATATGTTAATAAAAGCAGTGGTTATAAGATGTTAGATAGTTATGTTTGACATTATAGCCTATAGCTTTATTGTGCAAATCTTTTATTTTAAAAATAATCTTTTATACTATTGCTAGTAATAGCAATACCAGTCTTTTTTAACTTATCTATCTATATTTATAGCAGAAGCTATAATGAAATATGATAATAGAAAAGGAGGAAAAGCAGGAAGCTAGAAGAGGAGGGATTTGTATATTTTATGTGTTTTTTATTTTGCTAGGCTTTTGCCGGCAAGCTTTACGATAGCTTTAGACATAACTAGAACAGTATTCTTAGACTTGCTGGCGAGGGCTTATGCGACCTAATTTACGTTACAGCTTCCCCCTCAGTCAAAATCACAGACACTCCACCAAAAGCGGTGGTCACGAGAGGTTAGATGAGATGTCTTATGAGTTGAAGAGCTCTTTAAAGACCTTTTTCATTTTGCGTTTTATGAGATATTTCTAGAGATGTCTTGTGAAACACCTCCTAAGACCATGAAAACTGCATTGCTAACCAAAACTTACTGTAGGTGGGCTTTTCCAATTGTGCCTTGGTTCGAGCTTCTCACAGGATTTCTCAATGTCGTCTTTGTCTTCATCTACCTAGTATCCTTCTGGGTTTTATCTCCGCGCAACAGTGCCGCTTTCCTTCTAGAAAAAAGTGTCTCTCCAGGCTGGGACAATTACTTTGTATCGTGGAACGTAGGTGTGTTGTCTCAGGTCCGGCTATTCGTTGGTAAGTTAAACTGCCAGCACCACTTTCACAACTTGCTCTGCCGAGTAGGTTAACACACCTAAAGGCTTCGAATGCATCATACACGTGGGCGAGGAGAGCAAGAGTCCGAGAATCACAGTGCCCAAGGCGATGTTCTGGTCCGTGGTTGCCATTGGTCTAGCGGTTTGATCATGATGTTCACTTTTCTGGCAAGCCTTTTTGTTATCTACGTGGCCCAATGAGAGGAGCTGCTAACGTGGCACTGATACAGTTTTGTATGCCTTCGGATATTTCAATCATCATGAACTCTTCCAGTCCCCTCATCACGATCGTACAACACGCGACCGGATCCAGCACTATGGCCACAGTCCTAGCCGTTGGCCAGGTTGCTCTTGGCATCTCCTGCTCGATGTCAACCTTCTCGTCTGTCAGGTGAGCCTTACTAAAGTTCTTTCGTGGAGAGTGACCTGTGGGACAGGCATTTGACTTTATCGCGCAGCCTTTCCGTTGCAATCGCTAGCTTTTGTGTTTAGCCTCCTTACGTGGGCGTGGGCACGTGATGGTGGCCTTCCGTCCTATTTCAGCATTGTCGACGGGAAGCACCGCGTGCCGATCCGTGCCGTCTGGCTGACCTCGGCGAACTGCGTTGTGCTGGCCCTTCTGAACTTGGGGAGCGCGACTTACACGGCGTTGGGGGCTACACGTCGCTGGCTGTGATGGGCTTCTTTGTCAGCTACGCTATCATCATCTGCGTCGCCCTCTACGCTCGTCGTGTCGGGACGTTGAAGCTAGGAGAGTGCAACTTGGGACGATTAGGCTTGCCTATCAATGTGTTCGCGTTGGTATTCACCCTCTGGATGATCATCTGGATCCCCTTTCCCTCAAGAGTGCCTGTCACTGCGGCTAACATGAATTGGTCTCTTCCCGCATATGTCGTCGTGATGATCGTGGCAGTTACCATCTACCTGTTCAGAGGTATGGAATGGCAGGGCCCAAATAAGGCTGTGGTGGACATTGTTCTGCGCGAACGATAAGTGTGAGGAGGCGCGGAGTACTGGGACTATTCTGAGACAGCCTTTACACATCTGACTTCAGTTGCATTTTAACTACATACGTGCCTTACTTGTACATAGGGCGTGTATAAACCTTTATTCAGGAACTAGAGTCACGAAAATCTGACTTGGGCTCATGAATCCTGCTTCCGTTTCTAGTGCCATGCGACGGGGCTTGTGAAGTAATGAGTACTGGGCCTGAGCCGCTCGTAGAGCAAGTGAGTCTTCTGCAATGGCTGCAACGGAATCCAAAGCTATGTATCTACCTTACATGCCTCTCACCCGCCTTAAATTGCCGCAATTATGCCATGTTCCTAACTTTATGAATTTGAAGTTTACACCTTAAACTTGTCACTGGTTAGAGTTACTTAATAAATTGAATTAGTTAACTGGTCAGCCAACTGGTCTGTCAGTCAACCGGTCGGTCAGTCAACCGGCCAGTCAGTCTCCCAGTCAGTCAGTCTCCCAGTCACCCAGTCAGTCAGTTAACCAGTCGGCCAGTCATCTGGTTAGTCAGCCAGCCAGTTGGTCAGTCAACCAGTTGGCCAGTCAACCAATCAGTTAGTCAACCGGTAAGTCAGTCAGCTGCTTCATTAGTTAATCAATTTACCAGTTAACTGGACAATTAGTTCATGAATCTGGGCTGTGATAGCCTTGGCAGCCTCACAGCTGTGGCGCTCGTGATAATTAAATCCACTGGCCCTGGAACGTCCCAAATCAGCCCCAGGGCCCTGGATGTACGTACTCGTTCTCATCCAAATACGCCAGCACAGATGATGTGCAAGATTCCCTCAGCTCGTTGCTTGTCGACTTGTTCATGTCATTGCCTTCAACATCTGTCACAACTCGCTGCAAATTAATCGTTGATCTACGCAACGAAGGTAGATCACAGGAGGAGGACACAATTGGGTGAGAGGCATCGTCACCAAGATCCTGCAGGCGCCCGACGTCAAAACGTCCATGGGTACGGGACGCAATACGAGTCATGACAGTTCCTAAACCATTGAAATTCGGCTTTCTAGTAGGAACAAATTAACTGGTCTTCTTGGTCTGACCGCCCAACTTGTCCTGCACCGTCCCGCCCAGGCTGCCCTCGGTCGTGAACTGCTTGCCAATGGCTCCCTCCTTATCGAAAGGACCGCCCACTTTTTGTGCCGTGCCGCCAAGGGCTCCGTCCTCTGTGATGTGAATGTCAGTCACATGTCATTCCAAGTCTGAGGGGGTCTCACGGATGCGAGGATCCGCATGTCTCAAGCAAGCGTGACCACTCACCGGTGAACTGCTTCCCAATCGCACCCTGGGCGTCAAGGACCTTGGGCTTCTCGACCGTTTCGGCACCAACGCCGGCGTTGGCTGGTGTTGTTGTCTGGCCTGACATGCCACCCGAGCCGCCGGGCCTGACGTTGTACTTCTCGGACATTTTGAAGCTGAAGGTTGTGAAAAGCCTCGGGGTGTGATGCGAGATGCAGATGTTGGACCTTGTAGACAAGCGTTGGATATTGCCAGTGAGTAGTGACGCGGACCTCATATCTTGAAATGTGACCAGCGGGGGGTGCACATTTATTTAACAGGGCAGAGAGCGACAAATGAAAATTGGAGCATCTTATATGCCTTGCATTGGTGGTGAAGAATGACGCCAGCAACTCGGATGATCCGTTGACTTCAGCGGTCGCTGAATGAGGTCATTGTGACAGTGGCCTTGGGGGGTCCTGCGGGATGATGCACACGGGCAGATCACCCGCTAGGAAACGCGGCTGGAGAAAGCAGCTAACACGCGGAACCTAAGCACACCTGCTAGGCCGTGTTCGTTCCAGGACCCAACGAGACCCTTGTGAGTGGTGTCTTGATGAACCCTAGTTACTTGACGTGCGTCAATGGGCTCTCGTTGCTTGGCGTGCATACCGACACTGTCCAGACACTTTCAACAACATCCAAGCATCAAGATGTGTCTCTGCACTCCCGATATGAGACAAAGCCAGACGCACGCAAAAGTTAAGCTTCCAGTATGGTCAGCTCCTCCACCATTGGCGGTGTAGATCAAGCAGATGAGAACGCGACGGTTGGACGAGTGCACGAACGCTTGCATGTGGACCTGGACTCACAAGCTGTCGGGCTGAGAGGGACGCGCACCGTACGCGCACTAATATTTCAACCCGACACCATTCCTGGCGGCTGTTGGTGTGTTCACCTCTTGAGGCTGAGACCCAACATCAGGGCAACAACACCTGTGCCGTTTGTCCACCTTTGTTGTCCACGCTTCAACTGCAGTCTTGCACTGCCTCTTGGGCCTCCCGCATGAGTGGCCAAGCCCAAACACATGCAGCGATAGTGTTCACTGTGGGCAAAAAACCAACGCAAATTGGGCATCATCTCCTGTGCAAGCCATTCCAGAGCAGAGAAATCGTCTGTATTCAGGTACTTTGGCACAGTCATCCGCGTTGATACATAAGTATTAGAGGCATCTCACCTGGGGTACCGCATTGCCCAACACGGCCGGGGAACCTCGCGTTTTCCCCATTGACGGTTTCGGCACACGCTCGTGGTAGCATCCAAGCACCCAATTTCCGCCATACTGCGTCGTGCCGTCAACTTTGTCCCCTCCACTTGACACATTTCGCGACACATACGCAGCACCACGTCTGACTGCCAAACGACGTGTCAGTCCCTGGACTGCATTCTATCTCTCCCTCAACGAAATGGCGGATTCTGGACGTGGACGAGGACGCGGCGGCGGCGGCCGTGGGTACTCCGGAGGAGCTGGTCAAGGCCGCGGTCGAGGAGGTCACGGTCAGGGCGGCTCTTTCCCTCCCGCCGGCGGTGGCTTCCGTGGTCGTGGCGGCGCACCTGCAGGACCTGCGCGCGTCTACTCGTGAGAGCCCCCCCCCCCCCCAGTGCCGGACCTTGAGAGTCGCGATTAACCTCCCTGATCAGTGGTCGCAACAACAAGGCACCTCCACCCGATGCCAGGGTTGAACTCGTCGAGAATGCACGGCAGAAGGCTCGCGGCTCTGGTCTCGGCGCGAGCTCCCTCAGCCTCGACCTGGTCACTCCGGTCCGCCCCGCCTACGGCACCGGAGGCAAGCCGATCACAGTCTGGGCGAACTACGTCGAGATGATCCCCCAGTCGGATTTGGTCCTCTACTCCTACGACGTCTCGGCCATCGAGCCCCAAGTGGCCGGCAAGAAGCGGACACAGGTGATCCGCCTCATGTTGGAGGAGGCCTTCCCACAGGAGCAGGCCGACATCGTCTCTGACTTCCGATCCACGCTCATCTCCCGCAAGCAGCTGCCCTTCGAAGGTGACGAATTCCTCGTCAGAGTCACATATCGTGCGGAAAATGAAGACGAGCCGACGCTGCGTGCCACCACCTACGCCGTCACAATCAAGTTGACCAAGACGCTGCTCGTGTCTGACCTGGTCTCCCACATCACCTCTACCGACCTGACGGCCTCCTACGACAGAAGCATGGACGTCATCCAGGCCCTCAACATCTTCTTGAAACACTATGCGAAATCGGCAGACAACCTCGCCACGATCGGTTCCAGCAAGACTTTCTCCATGAGCGCCGATGCTGCAACTTGGGACTTGGGGAGTGGCCTGAAGGCTCTGCGAGGCTTCTTCACCAGCGTTCGAGCTGCCACCAACCGCATACTGGTCAACATCAACGTCAGCCACGGTGTCTTTTACCAAGACGCTCTTCTCACCGGCCTCATCAGCGCCTTCATGTCCAATAGGTCCCACAATTTGTACTCTCTTCAGAAATTCCTGAAGAAGCTGCGAGTTCGTCTCACCCACCTCAAGCCCAAGAAGAACAAGAAGGGCAAGGAGACATTCCGCATCAAGACCATCTTCGGACTCGCCGACAAGCGGGATGGGCGCGATCTGCCCCACCCGTCTCAGGTCGACTCGTTCGCTGCGGGACCGAAGAAGGTCAGGTTCTGGTTGGAGGAGAGACCTCCAGCAGCCGTTTCGACGCAACCTGTCCCCGGGGCGACCCCCAAAAAGGGCGGCGGCAAGCGTGGCAAGGGCAACGCCAAGGGCGCCTCAGCTGGCCCACCTGTGGCATCTCCTGCTGCGGCCGGGTCTGGGGCAGGGCGATATATCAGTGTTTTCGACTACTTCCGGACCACCTACCCGGGATATACTCTCGACGAGAAGTACCCAGTCGTCAATGTCGGTACCACAGCAAACCCTTCCTATCTCCCGGCCGAGGTCTGCGTTGTACTGGCTGGTCAGAATTCCATGTCGAAACTTGACCCCGCCCAGACAGGCAACATGATCAACTTTGCGGTCCGCGGACCCGCAGACAACGCCCTGTCAATCGTGCAGCACGGTCTGCAGACTTCTGGTCTGTCGTCTGGAAACCCCCTGTTGGTGAGCCTTCCTTCCTGTATCTGCACTACAAGTCGCCTCTTCTTGTTCCTCTGGGTACTCTACTAACGCCTGTCATGCAGGCACGTTTTGGTATCGAGATTGGTGACGACTTGATATCGGTTCCCGCTCGCGTACTGCCTGAGCCGAAAGTGCTCTACAGAGAGAACGCCTCCGTTGTCGTCAGCTCTGGAAGCTGGAATCTCGCCAAGGTTCGTTTTAGCAAGCCCGGCAATCTGAAGCGATGGTCCTCTCTCGCGGTCGAGCTCAACGGGCAGCCTCACCCCAATGACATGCAGAGGTTGCCGGAGACCATCAGAGCATTCACCGCCGCTCTGACAAAGAACGGCGTGATCGTATCGCCGCCGTTGCCTGGTCAGAAGGTGTCCCTGAAACGTCCTGAAGACGCTGCGCTTGAGGCAATGTTCAAGGGTGCCGTAGATCGGGGCAAGCTGGACCTTCTACTGGTCGTCCTCCCCGATGAGAACACTGCGCTTTACAACTACGTGAAGTACCTGGGCGACATCAAGTATGGGATCCAGTATGTACAAGCTTCTCTTTCGCTCCCTGAACGTTTTCATCGAACCTGTTCGCTCGTCTCCCTGTGTCACTATACCGTTCGCAAACTTGTCTGGCAGGTACTTCGTGCTGACACTTGGTCAATTAGGACTGTCTGTGTAGTGGCTTCCAAGTTCCTCAAGGAACGCGGCCAAGAGATGTATTTCGCCAATGTAGGTACATTTATTTTTGCACTTTTAGGTTATGAATCCATACCTTACGGAGCTGGATTAACAATCAATGGCATGAACTTAGGTCGCTCACAAATTCAACCTCAAGGCGGGCGGCCACAACCAGCGGGTCGAGAACGGTCCCCTCTCCTTCATCATGGACGGAGAAACCATGATCATTGGGATCGATGTCACCCATCCTTCCGCCATGTCATCGTCAACCGCCCCGTCCGTAGCGGCTCTAGTGGCTTCCATTGACCGGGAGCTCAGCCAACTCCCGGGTGTTCTCAGCATTCAGGGTGAGGCGCGCCAGGAGATGGTCTCGGATCTCTGCAGAATGATGAAAGACGTGTTGCGGAACTGGAAGTCGCTTGGCAAACATGCCTCCTTTCCGAAGAACATCATCATCTACCGAGACGGCGTCTCGGAGGGTCAGTACGCTCAAGTGCTCAACATCGAAGTCCCCCTCATCCGTGAAGCGTGCCGGGACCTCTACCCGCCCGAAGACACCAAGAAGGGCATCCCACGACTGACGGTAGCGATTGTTGGTAAACGCCATAACACGCGCTTTTATCCCGTGAAGCCCGAGGACGCCGACAAGAATGGCAACTGCCGGCCCGGGACGGTCGTCGACCGCGGTGTCACCGAGGAGGGCGTCTGGGACCTGTTCATGCACTCGCACGCCGCCATCAAGGGCACGGGCCGCCCCGCCCACTACTTCGTCCTCCTGGACGAGGTGTTCCGCCACAGGCCGCAGCGGCACCCGCGGCCGGCCGACGAGTTCGAGCGCATGACGCAGGCCATGTGCTACGTCTACGGCCGCGCCACCAAGGCCGTGAGCTACTGCACGCCCGCGTACTACGCCGACCGGCTGTGCGACCGTGCGCGTCGGTACCTGGCCGACGTGTATGATGGGACCAGCGACGGGGCGAGTACCGCCGGCGGCAGCACGGCGGGCACGGACAACGCTGCGCGCATTGAGATTCACGAGAGGCTGAAGAACACCATGTTTTACATCTAGAGGAAAGTCATCTTGGGATTGTTTTCGTCTCGGGCTTGCTTTCGGGATAATTAGGGTAAGGCGATGGGGATCTCGTCCTGTCGCCTTCGGTACGTGTGCGGTGAGACCAATTGTACCTCTGGCTCACAAAGCCTGCGTACCAGTGCGCGTATTTTTCCAGCCTGGAGCTCCTGTGGGTTTCAGGATTGGCACAACTTATGATTAACGATTTTTGGGCTTCAGCGCTGTGTTGTGTTTGGGTCTATAGGCTTTGGATCTTGGCAGCATGGCCAACAGTTTGTTAGAAAGCTTTCAGGATATCAACGAATACCTACTTCACATCACAGATGCTTAACGCTAAAGTTGCTTTGGATCAACCACTCGTAATACGAGTAGATTCTCTCGGGCATGACTTTAGCTCTAGTCTGTTCTCATTGCTACCTCGCTAGTCCCAAAAGTTTTGACTCTCATCGTTTGTTCTGCCATGACGTGCTCGGCCCTGTTCCTCGTGGCGTGTCTCTGTACGGCGGGTCTTGACGGATATTGACTTGATCACGTGGCGCAGGTGAATTATACGGCTGCCGGCCATTAGATTGGCCTTGTTATGCAGCAGTTTGTGAAGGCGAAAATATTTTTAGAATTTGCCGAGAGGCCAGCACGATCTTGAAGTCCGGACACGAAGGAGCTGCGGGTGGTCTGGAAGAACGCGGTGGAATGGCATGGCGTTGAGAATCCGCGCATAGCTTACACATATAGTTTGAGCCCCCGTTCTTTCGCATTGGGTGACTTTGAGGATGTACATGACCAAGCAAAAAATGCCGACTCAACTGGTACCGAGATGAAATACTATACAGGGAAGGGGCCCGTGTTTTGTATGGAGATTCTACCTAGGCAGCCAGATGAACATCGGGTTCCTGTACCAGCTACTTGTTGATACATCCCCCGTCTCTCCCATCCACTAGCTGCATGTGTATAATTAATATCAATTGTAAAGGCTTTTACAACGTTTGAAACGCCAGGAATAAGGTGAGCAGTTTGCTGCATAACATATTTCAATGGCGAGGTTTGCAAGCACCACATTGAGTTGACGAAGATAGATCTCGTGATGTTTGACTGATTATCATTAGTAGCGTTATGCAATCTGTACCGGACGGCTAGGAGGAAGGGGTATATACTGTGCATATGTGAGGTAAGCGGTAAGCAGTAAGGTGCGATATCACGCCCCATACCCCTTCCGATTCCCAAGCCGAGTTCCCGTTGGAAGTTCAGCGCGGGAAAGGGCAATAGAGCATCTTTTCGGAAAACGAACGTCATTCTCAAAAGCACGGACGAAGGACTGCAATATACAGCATTGGAAATATTGCGAGAAGAGATACCTAGGTATTTACATGAGATCTCTAATCAAATATTCATACACCCAGATGACAACGGCTCCCAGACATATTTACATCTCCTGGGTCTCCAATATGTACAACACAAGATTGAACATCAATACACCGGTTGTGTGTTACACACGGTCACTATCAGCCGCTGACTGTGCATCCCCTCTCTAGTGACCTGACCTCTCCGCCACCTAGAAGAAAGACCCCGTCAGGGCCTCCACGAAGCCCTGGCCAACAAGTTTGTGGATAGCCTGGCCGGGGTGGTAATTGTCGTACCACACGCAGGAGGTGCCGTCGGCATTGGCGCAGGTGATGTCGCTCTCGAGGCCGTACGAGGTAGGGTCATTAAAGACCTGCTCAAAGTACGACGTCGTGTTGAAGACCTGGCCGAGGGTGATATCCGAATTGGTGGTTTTAAAGTCCGCCATGCTGCTTACGAGCTTCGAGTTATAGGAATTCAGGTTGGCGATGAGGCCCGACAGGTCAGTCTCGGAGCTTCGAGAGAGCTGAAAATACTGATCAACGACCATACAAGGTTGTGATTCGCAACGGGAAGCAGCTCCGACCTCATACCCAGTTGGCGGCGAAATTGATTAATTCATCCAAGCCCAGGTATTCGGTTTGCATTTCATCGCGGCCTTGGAACTTCTCAACCCGTGGATCTTCTAAGTTGGAAATTTACCGGTTTCTTACGTACATTCGAGCCGAATTCATGCTTTGGCAAATATCTATCTTTGGTTTTCTCGCGATACAACACCGTTTTGGCGTGTAAGGTGCTGGCGATTGTGCTATGCGCGCAGGCTCCTCCGCGAGCCCCTGTTTCGAACAACACTGGGCCGAGACTCGCCGCTCCACTCTGCCCACCGCTCGTGATATCTGGTCCGAAGGATACTCTAGATGAGCAGCCAGATTGTATGAGGTGTGCCAGCGTGTCCTCCTTCTCAATTTGACGTGCGGCTCTGGTACTCATCTCCACGCATCCCTTGTCAGAAAAGAGGGAGCGATAGGTGTTGTGTGACAACTTTGTGCTGCAGAATGACCAACGGAGGGGATACTTTCGGTATGCTCGCTGCATGCGAAGCTTTCAATACTGTAGGAGACTCTAACACTAAATATTAGGCTCGGCATAGGAGTAAGTGACCATTTGAGGAGAAGCTGCATGAACCTCTGTCGGAAAGTATGAATGTCATGCAGACTCACCATTTTTGGTTTCGCACTACGTCGCTACGCCTGTATTGTTCTGCATAATACCCCATGCGTATCTGGTGGTTCCAGGTCTAAGCATTCTGTAGCCACTCGGTTCAGAGCTGGGGACGCAAATAGCACGCCGGATACAGAGGCTGTCAAGAATGGTCTTCATGCCCAAATTTTGAGCCTGTGCAGATTTTCCATGTTTAGGGTAGGCAGTTACTCAGATGCCACATCATGGCGACTTGCTGGTATGCAGGCGTTAGTGGCGCTTACGAATGTCCAGAACTAGACAAGTGAGACTGCTTTCCCGAGCTACCTAGGCACTTTCTTCCTTCAGACGGCTCGTTGGAGAAGATATCCTCTGATTGAGGACAAAGTGGTGGTGGTATCCAGTCTCCTCGAAGAAACTGCAAAGAATCCGCGGATAGCCTCTGAGTGTGCGGTCCTTTACCGGTCTCGTTGTGACGATGCACCACTTTCAAGGATTCAAAACCTGCAAGAACCCTGCTGAAAACACAACGGCTGGCGAAGCGGAAGAGGGAGAGTCTCTGGCAACCAAACGGCCAAAGCTTCTCCCTTGAGAGTCTACAGCCCTACAATGCTACCCTTGCAAGGGGGCCTGTGGGGAGGATGAGTTCGCCGCGCGCCTGCGGCGCTGTAATGCTTCCGGCCACGACACCTGTGCCAGAAATGTTGCAACAACGTGCCAGGTCCCAGGCACCTGGCTTTATGGTATCCCCAGATTTTTATTGGCTTGTGCGCCTCTTGAACTAGAACCCGACCCGCTGGTCGTGTAGACGGGGCCCCTTGGGGTTTAGAGTTTGCAAGGCGCTTGGACAATCTTAGTTCGCGTGGAACGATGCTGCGCGGCCAAGCTTCTCGCACTTGTAGGAAACATTGGACTAGGCATTCGGGATGATTTGAGGGAGCATGGATACAATTTAGGGCAGAGGACAGGATGATTTAGGGGAGCACATATACAATTTAAGGCAGAAATTTGAGATGATGTTTCGGACGACTGGTCCAACTCCGTACCCACGGGTATATACAGTAAAGCGACTGTCGACTTGCCACAATTTGAAACACTCAGCCGAAGTTTTGAGGCGCCCTCGTCAGCGACCTCGTGAGCCATTGCAGGCATGGTACGGATACATTTTAGTGACCAGCCCGCCGTCATTTATCATTTGGTGCTTTGCAATCCCTATTTTTCAAATCCAGAATGCGAAATTTCGTTCCTGTCAACGGATGTCGATTACCCGGAGCGTATTGATTCATCGTTTGTCGAATGCGGCAATACTACAGCTCTTTTCCCTTTTGATTCCAATCATGAAATATTGGTTCACACTCGTCGTCCTCCTACTCCAGAGTCTAGCGGTGGCGAGTCTACCCATCTGGCTTGAGAAGCGGTTCCCAGCAAACCCCTTCGCGAATGCCTTGAACGGGGCCAAGGGCGCGGGCGTTGGAGGCGCGGCGAACCAGAAGTCGGCTGTGACGCAAGCGGCAAACTCTTTTGCCCAAGATGTCGCGGTAGTGTCTTCATCTCTCAATGGCAGTAAGTGCTTCTACCTTTTGATAAGACGTGCACTGAGTGTAGACACTGATATGATACATCACCTCGGATAGTGGGCCAATCGACGGACCAGGGTGCTTGGTACATGGCTATCTGCGCTGTCTTTGTGGAAAATTCAATTCAAGAAGCCGTGTACGTTTTCCCACATGGAGAGGCGACAGTCCGTCACCAGTGCCTGCATCTTTTTGAAGCTGCCCTCTTGGTCGAAGCCGTTGTCGGGGTCGTCCCTTTCACACGTGTCTGCGTAGTCGAGGAGATGGCCCAACTCCTGCGCACAGAGGAGCCTGCGTCGCATCTCGATTATCAGAACCCGTTAGATACGAAATGGTGCCCGCTTCTCGATCCTTTGTGGGCCAGGCTGCAGAAGTATGCAAGCTTCCCTTCTTGCTTCCTATCCAGCCAAAATCACGTTCCTCGATTGCAGACAGCGATTCTATTAAATCACATGATTGCGGATACTTATGTAGGTACTTGCATGGCCAATGTAGCTGGACGATAAGCGCTGTGGATTCTTGGCATTGCCCCCTTGTTTATTTGTCGTGGTTGCCCCTCGTTCGTTCGTCTTGGTTGCTCCTCCATCGAGACTCCCGCATGTTGACCGGATCCCATTGCAAGCGACGCAAAAATTAAACACCATAATGAGCCATCTTGAGGCTATCCCCAATAAGCTGTTTAATCTTATCTGTGAGCAGCTGTCAGCGCAGGATCTCTTTACACTGCGACTAATTTGCGTATTATTAACCTTAGGGCTGTGATTTGCGATTTGTTATTTAGGTTACGTACCTTGAGGTACCCGAAGCTACCCAGTAGCATGGGTAGAATACATCCGGAAAAACCTTGGTGCCGAACTCGCGCCCAAAGGGATAGGGGGAGAACCAGCGACCTGACAGAAAAGTCTCAGTGTGCATATGGCAGTCAGGGGTGTTGCATTGCCCACTCAGAGGCGGCTTTGGTTCCTTGTTGACGTACCACTTGTCACACAGTTTTGACCAGTCCCTCAAGCTCACCCAGCCTCGTCCAGCTCGTCTAATCGAAGAAATTCAGATCGGCTTGGCTCGACGTGGGCGGTGATATTAGCCACCTGTACCAAGCCCAATGAGTCATGTGCACAAATTGGCTCTTAGTGGCTTCGTCGGCGGATTGGAAGCAGGGTTTTTGTCTCAGCAAGTGGTTGTTGGTTCGCCCGCCAATGTTACATACCCCGCCGGCGCATGAGAATCTTAGCTCCAACTTGGCCTCGTCCAACTTACTGTGGTGGCCCGCCACACAGAATGAAACCCACACTGCGTTGACCAGGTCTGGCGATTGGCTTTTACGCTCGTGAATGTGAAGAGGAGCTCTCATCAATGCATCCCACCACGCAGCCTCTAACGCAACTCGGCTGCGTTGCCTTCACGACGGTCTTGCACGTATCCTTGTGCGAGGGCAGCCGTAAAACTCGGAACGTACTGCAGTAAGTAGTCTAGCGAGATGTCGACTTTTGCGTAGTGATGCCGCAAAGCTCAGCGACGGGACCGTGGTCTACTACATGAAGAGGACTGGGCTGGGCTGGGCTATCGAGGCGAACCGTGGCCCGGTCGACCAGCTTTGGCTGCATTCAAAGATGCCTGAGATCGCCTGGGGTATTCCCCATCCCTTTGGGCGCCATAAGAGCACCACTTTGTACCTCGACCAGGTTTGCAGCCAATCAGTATCGGCTATTCTTAGGATACCTCCATCTACACCAAATCTGGCCCAGTGAGTCTGTAATAGCTCTTATCAGAGATACTTCTGATCACGTCCAAATCCCTGTACATTCGCGGCGATGCAATTGATGTACTCTCTCTTAGCAGAGGGAGGAGTACTGATGACTAAGAAGTGTTGCGCCTATGGCGCCCAAAGGGATGCTTCTCTAGACGTGCTTGGACGTGCCGGGGCTGCGCTGATTGGCCTAAGGCATAAAGGCGTCGACCAATTGGGGCAAATTCGCAGGCGACCCTGCAACCCAACCGTACTTCGGCAGGCTGACACAATCGGATGGGTTGCGGGCGGCTGGTGCCATCTTCTCCTTTGCCGACAGCGCCTTGGCTCTGCCCTGTGCCGTACAACATCTGTGCCTATTGTCTGACCAGCAAGTCGCCACCCACGCCTGCGTAACCTTCATCAGAGTAGATTTTGAATGCAGGCCGACAGCGTCCAAAATTCTTGATCCCGTCCTACTCTTGTCACGGCTTCATACCGTCCGTACGAAATATGGTCTGCCATCCCCTTTTGGTCAGTGGAACTCCGAACAGCGAACGCCCTTTGGTCTTTTGCTAACAACTCTGCGATAGGGTCTCCTCCGCCTTCACTCTTGCTTTAGACCCTGGGGCTTCGGGCCGACTCCTATTATAAGCGTGCTTTCGCGACCGTGCTATGCGAGGAGCAGATCACACCTTGTTCCACCGACAGAGACATCATTAGAGGGGCTTCAAGTTCATGCCACAGCAGGCGTCTCTTTCGGCATGATCGCGTGGACTGGTTTTGAGGAGATGATTTCCGCGGGCACACCATTACCATGCCGCAAACGAATCACGGCACGCCTCGTATTCGATCATGCAGAAATGCATTCATTCATTGTTGCATATCGCCGCTCAGTGCTGGACATACCCGTTGAGGTTGCAGAGGTTGGTCTCTCTGGCATGCGCGAGGCCAAGGCAGACGGCTCTAAGCTCGCTGTGACTATGGAGATTGACAGGACATTGATCGGAAGGGCCACACTTTGTGACTACCTTTCAGGAAACGAGGTCTCTACCGTATTCAACGCCAACGTCTCTCTGGCGCAAGTATTGACCGGGCCGGGGAGGGAGGGAATTAGAGATCCATGGGGGCCGGGGTCCAGCGATGCGGACTGAGGCGCTGAACCTGCTTGATCATGGCAGGGCCTGTTCCTGCGGCCCGGTACTGTAGTCTATTTTTTGAGACGTCATCCAGATGTCCGATGTCTTGTCTCGCGAATTCGCCTTCTCCCTTCATCAACCTTTCCCACTTGTGAACACTGGCTCAAGTGCTCTGATGCACAGCCCACGATCCCCAACGCGACATCAGTGAGGTCGCCACCACCGCGGCACATTCCATTTCAGGGTGACATATGGACAAGCAATCCCGAAGACCCCAGACCGCACACGAAGTCCGTACCAGTGGGTCGCCAATTGGCAGAAACGATGCTCCCAGATGCTCCCTCTTCCCTGTAGGCGGGGAAGCTTATCGGTCACGTCGGGCCTGTGCGACTACATGAGTCAAGACGACACCCGTGCCGAGACATTGAAAATGGAGGCGATAGTCATCGTTGGTGCGCCGACGGGGTGCATGATGAGGGCGCGGCTCTGGTACGCAGGCCGCTCGTGAGCTTGAGAATGAAGCTGCCGAAGGGCCAAAGTCCAGACAAGCATCACGGACTTTGATGCTCGTACAGCGTGGAATCTTCGGGAGGACCAGGCTTTGTGGCTATGGCACGAGAGGCAAATGGGATGCTCCATTTTGCTCAACAGTCATTTATATGGCTCAAAAGTCATGTATTCCATATCAATCTTCCAGTATTCCAATCTGTTGGTCCCTCTCCTTCCAGTTCAACCAGGTGCCACTTGCACTTCAGGTCTTCTTCGAGGTAGACACTTTGGCTTTGTCCCGAGACTTATTAGGGGCCGACGGTACATTGGCTTCGTAGCCATGGTCCCTTTGTCGCATTCCGTCCATCCTTAAATCACATCAGCAAGTTTTTCCAAAAGACGATACCGAGAGGGTGGACGAACGTTTTCTTCATTACTCCGCCGATGGCTCCTTTCCAAGAGTATTCGCTGAATTTCTCTTTTACCGGACTGATGGGTACTGCGCGGCCGAAGAACGACATCATAGACAAGAGTCAAAAGGCAGGTTGGGCAGATGGGCTGATGGGCAGACCGTGGTAGACGCTCTGAAATCACTGGAGGCACTTTTTACCACCGCTTCTGCCCATAGCATACCTAGGTATTTTATAGACAAACTACATACAGGAGGGGAAGGTGGCCTTATCCCTTTCTCTCAAGCCAAAAGCCTGTGCTGCTGCTAGCCAAGCTGTGCCTCGCAGTAGTTCCATTGGAGCGGGGGCATTTTCGCTGACGCTCGACCAACAAATGAGGATCCTCCGAACTTTATCGCCCTCCATTACCTGGGTCCGCATAATTCATTAGTGAACCAACAGGCACTAGCGTGCAGAAAGTGCATAGTACGTCTGGGCTCGGAAAACGCCGTGCAAACGGTCGCCAGCGTCAGCCTGGTCGAACAATCAGTACAGGGCTGAACAAGCCTTCAGGTGTGCAGCTCCGGTAGATTTTGCTTCTCTGTCTTTGCGATGTTTGCAGAGGCCGTCTTTAGAAACATAGAAGAGTCAGTATTTTCTTGAGTGTCAAGCAAAAGCATGAAAGATGTATTTCTCAATAAACTCATCGTTGTAACACCCACGCACGCCATCATGAAGAGGTTTCAGGCAATTGTCCATTTGAGAAAGCTAGCCAGAGTTAAAGCCAAATAACATTCTGTGATACCTCCAGAGAAGCCAGCAGTCCTTTTAAGGAATGTTACGCTCCTTATCATCTTCATACGGACAGGATCTTCACCGAAACACCATAGACTCCGGCGGCGGCAAGTCCGGTGGCTGTTGTCTGAACACGGTTGGTTGTCCGGCGTTCAGCCAGTATCCTACCACAAGATCTTCATAAGTACCCCAGGTAGATTCTACATCCGAAATACTATGCCACTCGTCCATCCATGTGGTCCACGGTTGATCACAAAGGAAGTCAACCTCGACACGCTCTCTATGCTCCTGAATCCCTGGTGTTATCGTGTTGTCTGGAGCTGAGGACTATAATACCCCCTTTGCCCAACTCGTCGCTTTGCCGCAGCACGACGCCTGGATTCCGCTCGCCGAATTTTATACGTCTGTGGCGCGCATCGAGCAGGCCCTTCCGAGTGTGTACTCTTCTGGTCAGGGGCAACCTCCTCACTGGTGTAATTGGGGCAAGGCGACGCACCGAGTGTCAGATGAAATCGCAGCCTGGGCAAATTGAACGGGTGGGACGTGGGATGGGCCGGTGAATCACCAACGACGAATCTGCTGCCTGATTTGCAATGAAGGAGGTGTGAGTCATTTCTGGCAGAAGAAGACGCGTCTTATATAAGGCCGTGGCATGGTCAATGCAAGCCAGAGGAAACAGCGTCAGAGTTTGCCGGGATGGTCAAAATAAAAGTCTTCAATGAAATGGACGCCGATGGTATCACACTCCGGTTGCCAAACCATTCGAGCTGCTCCTCACGTAAGGAACGAGAGAGCACGGGAAATCTTTCGCACAACGTGCCGCCACCTCTTCTTTGTGGCTCAGGGCACTATTTGGCCAGATATTTTAGCTCGTCCTTTACCCAGCGGTGAAGCGTTTGTATGAGACTTTGTGATCCAATGAATTTCGGTCTCATTCTGAGCAGAACTGACTGTGCCTGAAAGCATCCCGATCCATCGATGTTGCTGATTGTGCGCGCGGTGGCAAAGTTCTCGGACTTAGAAAGGGGCTGGAAGCACAAGACGGCCCGGACGGGGCTGCCATCATCGAAGAAATTAGTGGATCTTTCCAAAAGTCTTGGTAACATGCAATAAATTTCGTATGCGTAACATTTAAACATTGCGTCTGCGGCTTTCTTTGGTGGTTTGAGGATCTGTTTGGCCCACTCCGCAATGGGGCTTCGGCTTGCAATGCGAGCACATATCCCATCTCCTGATCCGGAGTCTCGCAAACGAGCTTCGGAGACAATATTAACGTGAAATCCCTCTACCACCCTGACATCTGACAGCATCAGATGCTCATTTTCTCAGCCCGCTATTGCGGCAAAGAGTCCTCCCTCTTTCGGATACGACTGCTTGACCTTGACGAGATTGAGGGCGAGGCCGCCGGGAGTCACACGGCTGAGCGAGAACTACGCCAGTTTGCTGCAATTAGTTGGTCACGGCTTGAAGCACCGCGTTGGGTTTTGTCTCCGATCGATGATCACAAGGGCTGAAAGGTGCAAGGCTGCGTTGGACCCCGTATAAAAGCCCCGATCCCTCTGACCCCCCTTTTCTACATTCTCTCCTCTTCTACAAAGGAACCAATGAGCCATCTGACCGCTAGGCCCTCGGGCGATAGCCTTCTACCCTATGCCAATGATTCTTGTCATCTCACCTGATTTGGACTTTGGAGTATTCTTTGCTGTCTACTCCACTCTATATCTGAACAACCCCCTCTTCCACTTTACTGTCTCTTACATCTTGGCTTTATCGCCCGTGTACCACCCCTACCCCGGCGGCACACCAAAAGGTGATTTTGATCACAGAGATGGGATATCTGAGCGCAGGTTCAGGCGTAAGCGCTGCATCCCCAGGGAAATGCAAACCTGCCAGCTAAATGCTGCTCTCACCATAACAGCCTCAGTTCGGTCTGCCACCAACTACCCGCTGCAATGACCAGACTTGCAACCCTCACATAACTCTTTCCGATGAGGCCCCTTGCTTGTGCCCGAGTACACAGGAACTTCTATTCGGAGTCCATTCCACATCTTGATGCGATAGGATACTCGCTCTGCGTAGGAAGCCTCGTCCAGGATTGGTTTGCCGAGACGATTGCACCTCTGGTACCGTTGATGATACAGTCTGGCGTTGTACCTGTCTCCCGAGTATGCTCGTATCGTGATGGTATCTTCTTGCTCGACCACCCATCGGAGTCGCACGAGCTGTTGTAGCAATTGAAACGACCCATGACATATGTGCCATACTGTTTGCTCAAATAAAAGAAAGGTACCAGTCTCAAAAGATCTGTGGAATGCAATTTCTCCTGCCTTTTTCCAGCTCCTTCGCTGGGTTTCCAGCAGCCCTGTCGTGAATGGATTCGAAGGATACAGATGATATGAATGCTATGAGTCAGAAAACTAGCTTGAAGAAAGCGCCAAGCTCATCTACTGCTACTACGAAATCTACGATTTGATTCCACTTATCTCAATAATTGTAGCTAATATTCTGTTGACTGGGAGAAGATATTACTGCGTTAATCTGAGTCGTCGTCTTTAACCGGACCAAGATCGGGAAATGGCTTTAACATTGGGTTGTTGTTTCCCTTGCAGCCTCGGTTACGTGAGCAGCGGCGGGTGGTGGATGTTTCACCGAGCGCGGCTCCTGATTTCAAGTACTTCGGTAGCCCCAACCCCTGGTAGATTTGTAGAGATCAGTAGCATTGAACGGTGGCGCCCCGCCCGGCCCGCCTGCTTCTGATCATCACGCCCTGACTCCGCGGTGTGATCGGCGTCCTACGTGTCGTCTGCATCTCTAGCGTTATCGGTGTCACTGGTGCCATTTGTGGCCAGTCCAGCGCGGTGTGATCGGCGTCCTACGTGTCGTCTGCATCTCTAGCGTTATCAGTGTCGTCGGTTAAGCTTAGAACTATGAGGATGCCCTGTGCAGCGCCATCGCAATCTAAGATAATCGCATTCCTGGTGGCTTGAATACGCGCTTAGGACCACGGACCGACATCGTACTTTTGCTGCGCTGTTTGTTTTTTTACCACCTTGTCTCATGTGCTGAAAAGCTCAATCACGGCAACCGTGACCGTGGCTGTTGAAAGAGAACAGAGACAGCCGGCAGCGGGAACACCGGGGCTAACCTGGCCCGACATGCTTGCGTGTACGGCGAGGGCAGCTGAAGTGATAAAGCACTGAGCTCTGCCGGATGCCATCGTCCTCTCCAACTCCCAACTGGTATAAATCAACGTTGCCGGTATCTTAGATCCGTGTGTTCCGGCGGCTGATTCTTCTTGTAAAGTCTTCAGTAGAAGCCTATTGTGGGCGCCAAGAACAGACTTCCGCCGGGCAACCGGATGATGATGGTCGGCGGAGGCGCGGCTGTTTCGTTGGTCTTGTAATCGTCGGAAAGGGCAGCTGCGTGCTGGGTGTGGTGGCCTGCTAGCTTTGGGTCCCGTCTTGGGATCTCTCTGTGGGCTTTTGTTAGCTGTCGGGGACGCACTGCAGGACAGAAGGTGGTTTTTTTACTTTCTCGTTTGCGCTGATTCTGTCGTATGGACTTGATCTTCTCTTGTAGAACTGCAAAACCCAAGTCTGGGTACTGTTCGATAATCTCTGCAATCGTTTTGTTGTCCGTCTCCCGTAGGCGTCTCAGGAATTGAACAAGCATCTCGTTTCTTTTGTCTTCGCCGACATCTTGCCAGGTGGGCGTGGGGTCCGAGATGATGGCCTTCGCAACGCGCTTCGCAATGCGCTTCTGCTGCGAGGTGAGTGTCGTCATGATTGTCGCTCTGCTGGAAGCGCTTCGTATGAGGCGCCCGACCACAAGCGGCCGCGACGTCTGAATAATTAGTAATTAGATGCCGATCTGGGCCAATCAGCACGGCGGTTTCCCTGGCCCGAACGTGGGGCCCTGTGGGCAGGCATCTCGAGCAGGCATCAAAGGCAGCAGATGCCCGAATCACATCTCCCTCCTCCAACATCTACCGCAGAGCGACATCGATCTGCCCATCGACCACAACACGAGCGACGCAGCTGTTGAGAATGGAGTGCCCGGATCTGTTCCCCAAGCCAAAGCCGGATTTCTTTTTCAACCATCCCGAGCGCCGTTGGCCAGCATGGAAATTTGACATGGAGTACGACGATCTGTTTACCACTCTACCTCGTCAGTTCAACTCAATAACGCTGCCACTTCTCGATGCCGACGCCTTCAGCCGCGACATCTCTGAACTCAGCCATGCTGCACAGGACAGACAAGACTTTATCCGCCTGCTTGCGGAACGGCGGGACTCGAGACAGCGAGAATTGATGGACGTCTGGCTCTACGCGTTCCACGAAATTGCAACCTCGCCTGGTCTTCTCGGCGAAGACAACGCACAATGGGCTCACGCGATGCATATCTTCCGCTCCAAGTCGTTTGACTCGTACGTTCGCTATTTCTCCGGCCTCCTCGGACCGGCGAACGGATCTATGCCCGCCAAAGATGTGCCCAGTCTCCCGTCTGCGTCGGCGAGCGCCACAAACACCTCGGACGCGAGCACCTCGGACGCGAGCACCTCGGACGCGAGCACCTCGGACGCGAGCACCTCGAGCCCAGATCCCGCGACCACGAACACTACGAGACCCTTGAGCCCCACCGCTGGGGGAGACAGTAGCAGACTGCCAGACACCGGTCATACACCGTCTACACAAGTGGCCATACCAGCGCCGTCGGCCTCTTCAAAGGAGGAGCAACACCAGCGTACCCAGAGATCGACCGCTACCTCCAGAGCCCGCCGACATCAACGACCGCCGCGCTCCTCTGGTAGAGTTCAGAAACCGGCCCAACATGACGCCGGAGGTCTTCGGCGCAGCAGCCGGATCAAGCAGCGCCAGCAGGATGCCTCTAGGGCAGGCACCAGCGCCGTTTGCGGCACTCGACCAACAACATCACAGGCTCGACGGGGCGGGGCCGGGAAGACGAGGCGCTGATGGACGCTCAGAAATCTACATGACGGGCCTAAGGCATTCACCCAGCTGGGAGCCGGGCATCAATCGCTCCTCGGTTCCTGTACACGGCGCAGCAACGCAGCCCATCGCTGGCCTCTCCCTCCGAGCTGCACACCAAGGTGAGACTGGTCAGGCACGGCCGTTTCTGAAGTCAAGAAGCATTGACACAAAGTGCAGGTCCACCCGCCGTTGGCTTGGCACAGTACGGGCAGCGGGCCCCGCTCCATGCCGATCAGTGTAGCACCTTTGTTCTCAGCGCGCCCGTGTACCTAAAGGAAAGAGGCGCGGGGGTGCAGAACGCAGAACGCAGTGTGGCCGTACCGCCATCTAAGCGCCCAAATGCATTAATGCGTTTCGGGCAGCGCGCGGCCCACTCAAGAGCTTCGTGACTCCACGGTGGTGTACAGTACGCAGACGCCCAAGTATCTCTAGGTATTCTCCACCGGCCAGAACCTACCCAGTAGCTTGTGGGTTCCTACCATACGCTGTGAATAACAGCTCGGATTATTTCACTCCTTGCCCTTGCCCTGCCCCCGCCCTGCTTGTGGACAAATTGGCCATGCTTTCATCTCGTCCGAGAAGCCCAAGTAGAGGGCCAGCCTTTCCAGAAGGCCTTCCTATCAATCCTCTCTGTTCAGGCTAGAAGATGGGCGACGAGGAGAGCCAGAGTACCAATCCTCATCCTCCCGACTACCTCGAAGCCAGGATGGCAGAGCTGGACCATCCTCCTCACGTCGGCGCCAGAGGCCAGGCAGCAGGGACTTCCCCCAGTGAATCGGCTCACCAAGAACGCCCCCGACTGCCAACCTTCGACCTCCTTGAGCTGCGGCGGGACCCCAGACTCATTTTCAGGCATACAGATGACAACGCCGAACTCGCAATTCGTTCCCAAGGAGCGTTCGGGCTGACTGTGGAGCCCAAGATCGGGAACGGCAACTCACACTTGTTTAGTCTCCCGAGCACCGTGCAGAGCAGGAGCGAGGTTAAGTGCTCCCTCTGGGTGGGAAGCCTTCGATGCGAATTCTATTATATACCAATCTCTGACGGTGTTGTCCTTCTGAACACCGGCAAGTACCCGGTGTCGGCCGAGCTCCTGACGCACGCGGAGACAGGCACCGTCCGCCAGGTGAAGCCGTCCGAGACGATGATACTCGATCTAGCCTGCTGGAGGCTCGCGGATGCCGAAAGCTCTGTGGAGCTGCAGGTACTGCCGCGCCTTTATCGTCTGCAGGCTGGGCAGGAAGCCGTGTCCGGCGGGGGGGGGGGGGGGAAGAGACCTGCCGAGGATGCGCTGCTGCCGGCGAAGAGGCCCAAGGGCTGTGCCGCGGCTACGATTGATCCGCAGCCGGGTCCCTCGGCTGAGCCCAGCCTCGTCCGATCCCGCGATGCGCTGAGAGGTGTCTGGCCCGGCATCGATCTTCAAGTGCATCAGACAGTCCAACTGATGGAACAGGACCACGGGCCGGCCCGAGTACACACTGGAGCGCTCCTCGGGCTGGTGCAAGAGGACCCGCGGCTCCGAGCTCTTCCAAGCAGTCCTTGATAACGGCACGTCTGTGCCCGAGGTCGTTGCCGTTAAGATCGTTCTTCGCCCTTACCGGTCGCCCCAGGAGGCCGCGGGAATCGTGCAAGCCGCAAAGGCATGGGCGGCCGAGTTCTCCGCACATCGAAACTTGCAGCATGTGAGTACAAAGAAGGCATTGAGCCGCGGTCGCCACGGCTGATCCGTCTTTTAGGCCCACATCGCTGGTCTTCGGGGATTCGACGCGCGGACGATGGTTCTGTATCTTGAGTACAAGCCGCACCAAGATCTTGCCAGTGACCGCTGTTGCGCACGCGGAGGCGGCGAAGGAGGCGGATACTTTCTGGGCGGCGTCAACGACGCAACCCGTATCCTGAGCCATATCTCCAGTGCTGTCGCTTACTTGGCAGAGCAGGGCATCGCCCATAACGATATCAAGCCAGCAAATATCCTCTATAGTGAGGTATCCTGGCCAGCCACCGGCCCCTGCCGAGCGGCAGCAGCTGGCGCTGTGTTGATCGATTTTGGGCTTGCAGGACCCCCGGGTACGGCAAGTAACGGAGGTACGCCTTGGCATGTCGCACCCGAATATCTAGAAGAAGATGTGCGGGGGACGCCAGCAGACGTCTTCGCTTTGGGGGTTGTTATGCTGTACGTTCTGCGGTGCTGTGTTCTTCCGGAAAGTTGGTACCGATTTCATAACGAGCATAACGAGTGGCTCATCAGAAATATTGGCGCTGGGCAACTGACCGCGGTGAACGCCATGAAAAACTGGCTTCAAGAAGTTGACAGGCAACGTGATGGGTTAAAGACCTCAGGCACTTTCTCCGGAAGTGAGGCCGAGCTGCGGTCGCTGGTGTACAGGATGCTCTTGCCCTTGCGCAAGCGAATTACCGCCACAGACCTGGTCCACGCTACAAGCAAGTGTGATAAATATATATCACTGCCTGCTTAATTCCTAGGTATATATTAGGTTATAAACTAAGCCCCTCTACCTGTATATTTTATCCCTTTGTCTTGTGTGCAGGCCAAGTGTTCGCCCTGCCCGAGCCCTTTTACACGTTAGGAAGAAGCACATCTTGTCGACATTGTCTTTTAACTTGAAAATGATGCGAAAATATAAGAGTTCAAGTGGGAGTTTCCAAAATTCGCTGGGACAAGTCTCGGTGAGCGGTACATTGGTAGGCGAGGCGGGAGTGGTTTGTGGGGACGACATGGTTTTTTGGTGTTTTTTTTTTTTTTTGGTTTTTTTTTTTGAAAAGTGTAGAACTTGTTCTTGAGGTGATTGGCGAATGCTGACGATAAAATTTGAAGCATGCTGAGGATTTTGTTTGGGGAGGAGAAATGCTTTTAGGTACTTACGCAAACAGCGCTGAGGCTACTGCTTACGAGTGCAGCTGGATTTTGTCCCTGCTCTTAGATCTTTCTTATTAGTATACGTACACAGTGTGAAACTTAGTGTGGAAAGTATTACCCCTTGTCAGTATGCTCGGATTTACACCTGCACGACCCCAATAGGTGGCCTGTGTTGATTCCGCGTTGCAGAACAAGGAGGCGCGTGCTGCCATTCAAGACGCGCATCGCGTTGCCCAACTGTGCCAGCCGTCTGGGTGCGCTCGAGTCACCAAAACGTTGCGGCCAAGCGTGCCGTTCACCGGCCTTCCCGCGCTGCTCAACATCTCATTCTAGCGTTGCTCTCCGCTCGCCCTTCGTCTCAACCTAAAATATATCCATTCCTGCCGCTACCCGTACCATACAGATGAGACTGATTCATCTCCGTCATGGCTGAGCGAAGGTCACGACGTGAGGCCAGCAAGAAGGCCACAAAGGCTATAGCGGCCGTGGCCGGAGGTTCGAAAAAGCGCCAAAGTGCCATAACCATTCCGTCCAAATACAGATGCTCGAAGAAGAGTCCCAGACTTCCGAAGGGCACGCTCACAGCCCGGAAAGCAAGTCACATCGAGCGCCTCGCCAATGCCAGGGAGGCCAACGGCCTTGCCGAGGTTTTCAGGTTTTCAGACGATCCAATCCAGAAATTCAATGATTGTAAGTATATTCTTCCTGATCTTCTCTGTCCTCCTTAGATAGCTAGCTTACCAGGGGACACCAGTGGAACACAACCAGAAAGAGCTCCTCGTGAAGAGCCTCTTGCTCGGCTTCTGCAAATTCCTTTATGTGGGCGGTAGAAACTTGACACCGGCAGACCTCTATGGCTACTCTACAATTGGCCTACCGGCCACGGACCGGGCAGTATTGCGAGGGACACCACTACGTGTGGCGGATGAGGACACGGTGCCGCCGCGTGGGAAGAGCAAGCCTGCATATGCCCCTGCAATGATACATGGAAAGCCACGCTGGCCGCCGAATCTGGAGATTGGCGGCATTTGCCCGTGCTCGATCAAGATGGACGCCGATGGTCGCGTCGATTTGGAGCACGACCCGTACTGCCTCCGCAAACACTTCACAACACTGTGGGGAGTGCTGGAGGACCAGTCCGAGACCGGATGGGGCCCACCACAGCGAGGCGCTGCCGTGGAATGGAGCGATTGGCATATGATGATCAAAAGAAAGGGCAAGGACTCCGGTCTCTGGGTTGATCTTAAGCAAGAGAGCTACCTGCGCACCGCGTACACGAAGAATACATCCCTGGCTGACCTCATCTCTTCGCCGTGGCTCTTACACCGAATCGTTGCTAACTTTGGTGCTCCGCCGTTCACGAAAGATGATCCTTACAAGTGTTCCTGGTCATTCAGCTTCTGGAACCAGGAAGACCACACATGCTATCTGTCAATCAGGGAGCACAAGGGCTGGCCCCAGGCACACTTTGTCGGTGGGAACAAGGCCAGCAACCAGGCCCTCCAGCTGCTTGAATGGCTCGCCGGTACCAACTGCCCGCTTTCATACGATTACACGCCCTGTGGGATACATGCGTGACGAGGATGCGCCTGGTGGATGTTTGGGAAATTGGAACGCTCTGGTGTCTGTATGTAGGAATAGTTGGACGTTGAAAGGCACTGCCTGCGCAAATGCTGGCCCTGTAATATCTGGCTCGTACCTTGAGGGCGTTTTCGTCAATTAGGGTGGTCGGCTTCAGTCTTGGCCCACTCAGTCGTTGAGACGGTAGCAGGCGTTGGAGATATGGATCTATGCTGCTCTCTCTCAACCTGAATTTGTAGACATGTCGGAGTTGCAGATCCGATCTTCTGATCAGGTCTGACAATTTGCTTTGTTGTGTGAACGACCCCGCTTTTTTGCTGCACCAGTTCCTCGCATAGTTGCCTTACAAGATCGCAGCTCCTACGCTGCTTCTTGTGTGTGAGCCTTGTTCGGCACTGTGTCTTCTGTGGTGCCACCGCTGCCGCGCCCCCCCCCCCCCCTTCGACGTATTCCTTGATCAAGCGATCTGTCCGGAAGTCACATCTCCAACGAACACTCTGAATAGATTTGATATTCTAGAACTTCTGCTTGTTGGTATTGTCGTCTAGGACGGCTCCTTTGGTCAGTTTGGAATGTTGCACCTTCAGCGCTTCTGGACTTTGTTGTGTAGTGGGAAAGCGGCTGTAAATTGGCTGTGTCCTTCCATGACTTTTCTTGTTGCCTGAGTGATTGGAGGAGCGCGTCTTCTTCCATCCTTATAACTGCAGCGCTTGCTTAACCTTTCTAAGTATTAGTAGCCAAAGAGATGGCAGGGGAATAGACTGGATACATACGGATCTGGCGTGCGGCTTGCGCTTTGGCCAACTTTTTCTTCACTGCGGCGGAGGCTCTTCGACCCACTGGCCCCGGGGTTGCGTTCAGCATTCACGACATATAGACTGCATCGATGAGTAAGATTTGAACTTGCTTGTGCAGGCTTTGCGGTTGTGTTGATTTTTGCATTGAAGAGAGACCAGAGGCCGGGAACTTTCCATAGATGCTGGTCCCATGTCCGGATAACAGATTGACCTGCTGCAGTGTGCGGATTCGCTAGCGATGCCTCTTCCTCCTCACCTGTAGCAGCCAACTAGAAAGGGCAAGGAGAATAAATGATCCCGCAATCACACCAATGCCAATACCTGTCACGTCTCCGGTAGAGAGCACGCGGGCATTGGGTGAAGGCGAGGAGGTACCGGTGGAAATATTCACGGCGGTGCACTTGGGAGTAACGCAAGGCATAACAGCGTTCTAGATGGGCCTCAAGGTTTAACAGAAGAGACGAAATATTCTAGGGGGTAATACGTATCTTAAGTACCGCGGTCTTTGTACTTTATAGCTGAGTCACGTATATTTGGTCTCGAGGGCTATTTCTAAGTACTTGACGCAAGAATCGACACCAACTAAAAAGCTGAAAAGCACTAGAGCTAGTCTGCAAGCATTTCATCCCCAACAAAACGAAAATATCTCGACAGAAGACACGATCACAATAACGATCTTACGATTACTCGCTGGCATCTTGCATATTGTCATCCAGCTGCGCACCATATACCTGCAGCAGGCCCAGCACCTCGACATTTCCCTGTTGAAACGCATAATGCGCAGCATTGCCTCCAAGATCACCCTCGGCATTAGGATCCGCCCCAAACTCCAGCAATAGCCTGATGGCCGGTATATTGTGACTCAGGATCGCGGCTGCCAACGCCGTATCTCCATAATAGTTCCGATGGTTGATGTACAGGACCGGCCCGCTGCCACTATTATAGAGGACATTCTGTAAGAGCTCAAGGTTCTCCCCACCAGGCTGCCCGGCAAGGATATGAAGCGCAGTCTCAGAAAGTCGGTCCCGCCCAAAGGGGTCTGCACCGTTGTTGCAGAGAAACTCCACAATCTGAGATTTTGAGACATCGAAACAGGAAGCCGGAGTGCGAAGTACGAAATGTAGGATTGAATCCCCAGCCTCGTCGGGGATATTGACATTGAAGCTGGTATCGGAAGAAGCCAATAGTGCCTGGATCATATCCAGGCCCTGGAGGCAAGCCTGGTACAGGACCCAAGGGTGTTGGTCAGACATGACCACCCCTATATTGATGAGCGCTCGGACCTGATCGATATCACCGGCCAGGACGGCCATGGCGAGGACGGTTGAGTCGTGCCCTAGAGACACCGAGCTACGGCCTGACGCCCAGCTGCGGGCTGACATCCATGTTTCTGTGGGCGACGACCAGCTTGGAGACACTGCCATGGGTGAAGAAGCAATACTAAGGATTGGGGACAGCATATCGGAAGGTAAGAAGACTTGCAAGGTTTGGTAGGGATTAGTGTCGTGAGTGTATAGGCGGGCTGCTACATAATGTCCAGTGTCTAGCTTTAACGTTACTTTATATGACAAAGATGGTTACATTTCTGGAAAAAAAGAAAAAAGAAAAAAAAACAGTACACTGCTAGATTTTGGCAAAATCATCAGCAGTAAGTAATCAGCCAGCAGATTCATCAGCCAGCAAAGTAATCAGCCAGCAAAGTTAAGCCACAGCATATACTAACTTCTGCTGGCTAATGATTCTGCTAGCTATAATTTTCCTGATGATTCTGCTGGCTGATAATTCTGCTGGCTGATGATTCTGCTGGCTGATGATTCTGCTGGCTGATGATTCTGCTGGCTGATGATTCTGCTGGCTAATGACTCTGCTGGCTAATGACTCTGTTGGCTAATGATTCTGCTAGCTAATGATTCTCCTGATGATTCTGCTGGCTGATAATTCTGCTGGCTGATAATTCTGCTGAAGAGTACTACAGTGCTCACCCATTCTTCAGACGACAAGGCGGCTACGAAACAGGGGTGATCGCTGTATTAGTGTGGCCTAATCTTCTTGGGCCCAATAGATGAACTCCGGCGCTTATTTCTAACGTAGTCTGAGCGATAAGCCCCTCAAGCCGTAAAGAGCTTGTCAGCGTCACCGATCGCAAGCTAGAAACCATAACCGGACGTCTAGTTTGATAGATCGTGGTCCGAAAACGTCGTCTTGCGGTCGAATGGGCAGATATTTGCAGAGCAGTTTCCATGCCCAGAATGCAGCCGGCTCAATCTTGATAAGCATATCATACGCAACGCTGAAGAATTCAAGAGTATAAAAATTAGGTTTGAATTTTGCTAGTGTACATCTAGTCACTCAATCTGATTTGAATTTGCACTACCTTATCTTTAATATCTCCTTAATCTAGCGGCTACCTTTTTGTTATGTTGTCCTCCGTTACAAAAGACTAGCGAGTCATCGCGTAGTAGGCAGCCTAGTCCGCCGGTGAGCTGAACAGGTTTAGATTGTATAAGGGTAGTTGGCCGCAGTGTTTATTGTAGTCGCTTGCGGCCTGTGGTGAGGCTTGGAGATGTTGTCCCGGAGGAGGCCCATAGGCCATGCTGCCGATGATTTGGCCTTGTGGCATAGGCCAGTCAATGTCGGACTGAAAGGTGTATAGCTGCCCATGAAGCTCAACGAAAACGCAGACTTTGGCATCTCTGTGCTTGAAACAGAGCTTTTCAGCTCTTCTGAGCAGAATGTTGAGACGCAAAACTGCCCGGAGCCCTTCCCCGTCCCCACCCTCCCGACTCTGGTCGATTGGCCCGGGATTACCCAAGATGAAGAAACGAGGCCAGGCGAGCACGTCGACCCAATCAAGGAAACATGACAAGTACGCGGCCAAAAAGTCCTGGCTCCAACGGAAAAAGGGGATCATGAAGAAGGCCGAAGAGCTTCGCGGGAAATTCAACGCTGAAGTAGCTCTCTTTATTAAGAAAGACGGCATTCTCCATGCGTACCTCTCCCAGGACAACTTCGCGCCTGTCCCTGACAACTGCAAGCTCAAGGAATGCAACAAGGTGACACCAGACGACTACAAGACCGTGCGGCAAGATCAGGGTGACAGAGATCCCGACGGCGACAGCGACAGTGTCGACAGCGAAGGGCTGTCCCCTGGCGGCTCTGGCGCCGCGCAAGGTTTGGACACAGAGAAGGGTGACGAGGTCAGATCAGTGGGCGTGGGCCCCTGCGAGCTCCAAACTCCCTGGAGCTTCGATGAACCCTTCGACAAGTAGGCCGAGGATTATTTTAATATGGCGGAATAAAGTTTGGCGGTCCTGCGAGAGGCCATGAGGCATAAGACATTATAGTCGCGCGGTTGGCAGTTATTGCAAATTTTACTTTTAAGGTCCAACGATGATGATGGTGTCTACCTAGGTACTTTGAGGAATGTGACTCGCGTGGTAACAGTTTGTTAGTCGCAAAGGAGAAACATGCACTGAACTGAGAGGACTGTCGTCCGATAGTAATTGTTAAATAAGCTTGCAAAGTCCCTTCTCCAATTGCTCGATCTTCTGCACGGTGCCAACCCATTGCCCCGCGTCCTCCTCGCCTGCCGCCGAGCCTTCCTGCCCAGCCCGTCCGGCCATCAGCTCCTGCAGAATACGAGGGCAGTTACTCAGGAGCCTCGGTTGGCCTGTGCTCTCCGGACGAATACCGTCCATCTTGACGCTGATCGACGTCCTTGGCGACGCTGCGCGGACAGACATCAGCCGTCGAAAGGACTGGCCGGCCCGGACACGATCCCAAACAGTGTCGGGGCAGAGCTCCGATGCTCTTGCAGGCCCATGCCCGCAATACAAGAGCTTGCTTCGTTGCGTTCGCAACCTCAGTATCAAGTCCATTAAGCTTGGCCCTGGCGGCAGACGACACTGCACCCGCAGGCGAATGATGGCTGAGCCGGAGTTGAATACCGGGCTTTCTTCGAGGTCGATATAGAACAACGATGCTACTAACTTCTCCGCTGAGCTGATGATCTGTTGCGTCGTGTAGTCGCCGCTACGAAACTCGAGCAGCGCGTCCAGCTTGCAGTCCGGCTACAACCGGTGGGCTTCGGCCGCGCAGCCCGGTGGGCCGGTGAAGATGGTCACGAGGTTGCTGTGGAGCTCTTCCCGCCTGAACTTTAGCCGTCGCCCGAACTTGAACTCATGGTGCTTGACTTTGACCTGCCGGATTCTGGGGAGGTGATGAAGGCATTCCTCGACCGAGGCCTGTTTGCAGAAGATCATCAGTCCAAAGAAGATGCCTACGCCTGTGGCTCGGACGAGGTCGAAGTGACGATACAACGGGCTTCGGAGCTCGCTGCGCAAGGACTGCAGAAGGCGGGCCAGCGTGCGGGCGTCCGCAACGTCGCCGGCAAGGCTGAGGGCCCGCACGCCCCCATTAAGTGGCTTGACCTGTAGCAGGGCCGTATTGCCCACGCCGCACAGCAGACAAGAGCCGAGATCGTGACGTCGAATACAATGATCGCAGACCTGATGGCCGCAGGTGAGTCTTCTGGACGGCTGGTGGGCCAAGCAGCAGAGGCAGAGTTCTTGCTGTGCGATGCGCGCGAGAAGGGCTGTCGGCAGCGACCTGAGGCCGCTTCCTGCTTCCTTCAGCATGGCTAGCAGCGCGTCGGCCCGCGGTCGTCCTTGCTGAATGACCGCGGCAGTCATCAGGTGGACCTCACGGCGCACCGCCGCCGCGAACTCTGCCCAGCAGGGAATCTGGCTCCCTAAGTCGTGAAGAAGCGGCTCGTACTGGTCTGTGAAGATACAATCTATATCAAAGACTGGGAAGCATTAGCTTGATTGGACCTTGCCAAGCCGGTACCGAGAGGTGGGTGGGGAACATACCGCCGCCCAGTTCGGAGAAGTGCATGTCGCTCAAGAAAGCCGCGGCGACTAATAAGCTGGCGGGCCGCAGCAGGGTTTTATCCCCCTGCACGAGCCCGAACAATGCTTCCAGCTGGCTTGGCAACCCTGGGGGCAGCGTGAAGGCTCTCGAGGCGCGGATCACGTTGAACACTGTTCTGGGGGTTTCGGCAAAATGCACGCAAGCGGCTTGTAACACTCGGGCGAGGTTCGGTAAGGCCGGGCACGGTGAGAGTGCTTGTTCAGACAGATCGATCACTTGCCGATACAATACCGTGTTATCGTCGCCACCAGCAGGGAGAGCACTCGAGAGGCCGCCGAAGCAGCTGCGCCATAAGGCCTCGGCCGCTTTCGTGGTCAGCTCGCGCGTGGGGTTGCATGTGGCGAGGATCGCCGCCGTCATCTGAATTTCGAGGTCCCCCGGCAAGCGGGCTGTCTTCTTCTCGCGGAGGACGAAGACGCTTGGCCGATATGGCGGTGGCTGTCCGGCGTAGTTGCGGACCCAGGTAGCGAGAAGATGGACGATGGCCGGAACTCCGCCAAACTCGGCCTCCAGGAAGACAAGCCCCGAGCAGACAGGGGCGAGGACAGTCGAGTACAGCCGCTGGACAAGGTCCGTAGATGGGTGGCCTGCCGCGATCGAGTGCAAGGTGAGATTTCCCGGCTGAGGCCCCGCCTTGATCTTCAATGTCTCTAGGTCCTCTCGCAAGTGCAATGCGCATTCCATCAGCGCAGCGCCGTGGTCCACGCTCACGAGATGGACCTGCTTCTCGCCTCGCGGGCCACCGGCCAGAGCTTTCCCAACTCCCCCTCGTACGAGCATGATTAGACGTTGGGGCCCGGTTAGGCTTCTATATGCGCTCACACGTTCCAGTAGGAAAGGGCCGCTGAGGCCAGGCGCCCCTTGGCGGAAGTCGAGCCAGTGTGTGTCAGGCATGGTGCAAAAATTTGGTCCTACTCTGCTCACCTGTCGAGTCCGGGGAGCACGAGTCAAGTAATAATACGATGGCCGAAATTCCAGCGCTCCTCGAAAAGGCCGAAACGAGAAATCAGAAATTCACCACCCTATTTAGCAACGCCATGCCCGTGCCCTTCGCTCTCGGCTGGCCCCTCTCCCCTCAAGCATGGACGAATTCTTGGTGGGAACCTGCCGGGTGCAGCTGAAAGACTTGTACTTTGACCTCGGGCGCGACAGGCTTCCGCGAGCGACACAACGGCTGAGCCAACTGTTCCGAGCTTTTTGTGACCCGCACCGGGGGGAGAACCACATCCCCGTCGTGGCGCCAACTGACGAGCTCCAGGCCATACTTGCCGCGTCAAACCTGTCGATCCAGAACCTTGCCGAGAGGGCTACATGCTGTGAAGCTCCGTGTCTCTACCCGCCCGCACCGCTTCGGTGCCTTCATGGCAGACAGCGGTACGAGGCGGCTTTACTTGTGTTGGGCCCCGAGGCGTGGTGGACGGTTCGTCTCTTCTGCGTCCCCGCAGATAGTAACGTCACGACATGTCTCCCCAAAGAAATAGACCACTACTCCTTCGAGACACCGCCGTCGGATGGCGATATATTCCGAAACATTCGTGAGCATCAGGACGCCGGACGCTCCAAGCAGGCCTCGCACTGGCGGCTGAGGTTAAGCCATGGTAAAAAGCTGGCCCTTCGCGCGATCGAGATTCGTCCCGCACTCCTGGCGCGCCTGGACAAGCTTCGTGCCTTTCCTGGCCTGTGGGACGGCTTTCAGCTAGGTTGCATCGAGAGGCATCTGGCCCTTCATGCCACGGAGGAGATACACCATTACCTGCAGCACATTTACAACACCTGGCAGCAGATCACGCTGGGTGATCCGGAGCTGAGCAAGGCAGCCGACATCGTAACGGTCAGGAGCCTAGAGCTGCGGGCGCCCGCAGTTAGTCGTGTAGATGCTACAGCGGTTCGGGACTTAATGCGGTCTGGTGTCCTCTTCTCCTGCATCGCAGAGCCGGCCTCACGCATCCGGCTACAGGAGAGCATCCTGCGGTTGGGATGCATCGTCCCTAGCATCGCCACCTTCCACGATAATATGAAGTACCTCAGCATCGGTATGCACATCTTGCGAGACTACCTGCTTGAAGATATTAGGGACACAACTGTATATCGGGCGATGCGGGATCGTTGGGCATCTCCAGGCCATTGTCTCCTTGAGTATGACGAGGGGACGTACCGCGAGGTGTCACATCTAACGCCTACGGTAGACCTCGCATACCGCCAGATTTTCCTTGCGGCCCTGCGCCACTTCCCCGAGCTCTCCGACGTCCCCCCTCGCTGCGAACGACGGCAGAAGAAGATCGTGGCCGGCCCCAGGAGGGCGCGCGTCGAGCTGTTCCTGCAGGGAGCAAAGAGACAGGGATTCCAACCCTCTGATCTCGCCATGACGCCTAGGCACCTAGGCGATTGCGACCTCCCCAGCACAGGGATGCCCTTGGCGACTACCTTTATGACCGAGGGTTGCCTGAAGCGGCGAAGCGGACGACCCTTCTCGCTCTCCTTCGCCTTTTTTCAGACGAGGCTCTTTTTGCCTGACCTCCTGGAGGCAGCAGAAGAGCAGGTCGATGATTACCCGTCGACTATGTTTGTTCAAAAAGACTTCATCGATGCCTTTTTCGGCGTGCGGCCTGTGGCACTGAGCCCGAACGTAGCTGAGCCAGCGGTCAGCGGCCCCCGCTCGCCCGTAGGTCCTCCAAGAGAGCATGACAGGGAAGGGTCGCCAATGCTGCTCAGCGCGGCCGCCAGGCGAGCAGGCGTGCGGGCAGGGGAAGTTTACCAATGGCCAGACACGCCAAACACGATGGTCACGGCCCCTACACACCCACCCAGGGAACGCGGCGCGGCAATTGCCCCGGCCACTCACATCGAATGGGACATGGTCAGGGTAACAAGCCAACGAGGAACGTCACCCCACGGTCCTGGCGGCCTGCCCTCGGTCTCGCTCCCTCCGGAAAGCGTGAGAACGTTGTTCTGCCCGGGGGATGTCATTGAGCATGATCGTAGCAGCGACATGCGCCACCAGCCTTCGCCCATCCCCTTCCAGAACCCCGAATCCCCAGCGTCAGACTCCCCAACCATGACCACGGCGCTGTCCGCTCGGTCTCTGGTCCTGCCCCACAACCTCCAGGGTCGACAGGGCCTCGGACCCACCTACGTGCGGCGTGCTAGGAGTGAGTCGGAGCCTGGGAATCAAGATCAGAGTCCTGAGAGGCCCTCTCCGACATGGCATACGGCAAGGAGTCACAATTCATCCGCTGTGACCAGTCGAAGCAGTCTTCGTCCCATTTTCGCACCGGGTGACATTGTATAGGCACGTAACAAAAACGATGTATACTCAGGTACATACGTAGTTAGGCTTCCAAGTACGCAAATTGCAATCAAACAAGTAATGCTGTATACACACACAATAAAAAGCGAGGTAAATGTCCAATGATTCTGACTCATGCCGACCTATAACGCCACAGAGCCTCAGTGCCTGCCCAGGAGCTCGTGAACGCCGATCCGGCGGCGCTTGAACTCTCCACCCACGGCCTCTGTGTCGTCTATCTTGCGCTTCGGTCCTGCCGCGGGGGCCTCATCCGCTTCCTCAGCCGGAGCTAGGCCCGGGTCCCCCAAGCTCGAGATGTGAGCCTCACGGGGCGAAGACCCGGGCAGAAGAGGCTGATGTTCTGACTCCAACTGGAAGTCGCTGATCTCAGCGTCTCCATCGGAGCTGCCCAGACCTGGTGACGGTGTCGCGAGAGGTGTCATGGGAGCGATCGGGAATGGCCGGGGGGAGAAGACGTCAAACGGCAGCAAGAGCTGTTGAAGAGGCTGATTCCCATGGTGGGCGACGTAGCCATTCGCACCGATGCACAGGGAGATATTGCGAGTGGTGCATTGATGGATCTCGAGGTTGACCGAGAAAGAGGGGAACGCGTATCGTGAGGTGTTCGTATGGAAGGTGACCTGCCATCCGCTCCTATTCAGTCTAGGAACGCCGAAGGGACCAAATGTCGGCTGCTGTAGTGGAGTCCAAACCCAGATCTCACCAAAGCCGTTGGTGACACCGCAGAAGGTTGAGGAAACCGAGTGGGTGCAGCTTAGGGATACTTGCAATCCGGAGACTGGCTGTCCGTCTGGTTGGATAACGCTGTAGTTGAGAAAGACATTGCAGCTGAGAGACATGATGAGAAGCAAGATGGGCAAACGCGGTGTACTTTGCGAGGGGAGGGGAGAAAATTGTTAGGCTCTGAGGCAGAATTGTAGCCCCGCGCTGGGGCTCCCGGAATTGATTATTATACTTGTATCTATTTCAAGGCTATATGTTTATTCTGAAAAATGATAAATGAGCTAAAAACGAATAGACGGTTGGTTGTCTTCAGATGTAACGATGGACGTCTATCTCGGTGCACACGCCCCGGCGTGCATTTATCAAAAGGGCTGCAGGAGCCTCGGCCTAGGCATATATGTACCGCGCTATGCTTCCTAGCAGGGCTTAAGGCGCGCAGGACATAGATTTGATTGGCTACGATGCGCCTAGGTTCCTGCGTGGATAGCCAGGACCCGACAGCTCGGAACGCATGAGGTGCTAACGTTTAGCATTGCCGACTAAATCACGTGATGTGATTTTTCTACCGTAGCAACCAACAGCCTAATAGATGCTTTCATATAGGAGAGTCCTCAAAGGCGCTGTACACCTTGATCTCCTCCTCTCGTGTCTGCTGCAGGGCCTGCTTGTAGCGCTGGAACTCCTGGAGAATCGTTTCTGCTATTTCTCCTACTATTCTATCTCGTTTCTGGATTTCCTCGCTACACCGGCTTGCCTGTTCCCTCCTTGCTTTCGTCTGCTCACGGTCGCTGTTGATCTTGGCCTCCAGGCATTGAAGACGCAACTGTAATTGCTGGTTTCGTAACCGTAGCTGCTCGTTCTCTTGTTCAAGGAGCTTGGTATAGGTGTCTGCCGAGTACATCTTGTGACCGCGCTTGGCATCGTTGCTCCCTTGGCTTTCTTGTTCGACAAGCTCGATATAGGTCTCCGCTGAGTACATGCGCCGGCCCCCCTCCATCGAAGGGTTGTTGCCCACGGGGGTGGGTGGTGTGGGAGGCAGGATCTTGTTGCAGGCTATTGCTGCCTAGGTGAGGTCACATTGCAGTCAAATGGGTGTGACATGGCAGGCTGGAGAGCCATGCGAATCTATAATGAGTGGCCTAGAACTGGGAAATCTGAAAGTATCGAGAGGAAATCCTTGAAATAGACTCGCAACTGACCCTCAACCCCTCTGCTCAGGATGGACGTCCATCTGTTTAATCCGCGAGGCAATGCCCATCGAGAAGCCCTTCAGATCACTAGTCAGCGCTGCTGTATTTTGTAGTACCTTTGCCACGTCCTGTTCAATTCGCTCCAGACGCCCTTGCCTGTTCAGCTCCCGGTCGATATTGTCAAACCTGCGCTCGTGACTAGTCAAACGACCGACTTCTCTGGTGAGATACTCCACTTTCGCAGTCAAGTTCTCAACAAGCCTATTTGTACATTAGACCTCGTGTAGTATTCCGGTAGCAAATTACACGTACGTTTTGACATCTGTGTCGCCCACCCGGTAATCCGCCCCACTGCTGGTGTCTGTAGAGGACGTCAGGATACACTCGGGGTTGAGAATTTCCGAACTGATTTCGGCTGCGAAAGTATTTTCGAATTCTTGTTGTTCAGGATACATGGTGTTAATGATATCTGAGTAATGGGACAGAGCTAGGGCTCGAACCTTCTTTCTCATCTTGCAGAGCTGGGCGATGTAGCATTTTAGCATCAAGCTCCCAGATCAGAGAAATGGTCAATCTTCTGACTTTCGACATTCCTCCGATCTCGTCGTTCACATACAAGACTTCTTGCCCCCTCCGGCCCTCTCGTCCCACGCCCCCCCCCCCCCCCTTTCATCTCCAAGATGTCCTACACCCCCAGAACTTTAAGCGCAACCATGCTGTCGCCTTCTTTCGTCCTATTTATAGCGGCAGTAGCCGCAGCCGGTCCTTTTCCAAGGATCTGTGTTGGGAGCCCGCCTCTCGGCCTCGTAGCCGGGGCACCATTAGATTTCGAGTTAGTTTTCAACGGACGAATCCCCAGGTGCCATGGCTGTACTAATTGGAGGGTAGTATCGACAACCCATTTAACCAGAGGTGTGAGGCCATCCTTCGCTTTGACAACGATGCCTTTTTGCCCGTGTCTTTCTCCTTCGAGCCAATCCAGTGCACTGGCACCCAAGCCGCGCGCTTCGTCGTGCCACCGGAGTCTCCAGATGGCGACGCTATGGTGTTGTTGTGAGTGTAGACGTGACTGCCACCCACCCACTACGGAGTTACTAAAATTATGACAGTCGATGCGCCGGCAGACCTGGCCAGACGTGCAACCATGCCGTGATATCCAATGGCGCCAATCGGAGCGACATCCTCATCAACGTTCAGAGCGGAAGCCTCGGGTGCGTCCTGCCGGTCCTGAGCACAGCAACCTCCGTGGAGACGACCGCCCTTGGCACCAGTACCCTGACAGAGACGCTCACATCATTCGTGGAATCGAGCACCACAAGCTTTCCGCTGGAGTCGACCACGAGCGTATCGCCGGCGACAATCACACCCCTAGGGAGCACTGCGCCTCCCTCGGCTATTACAGCGTCGATCACCAGTGATATGGCGTGGTCAGGTGGCACTGGCCCAGGCGCGAGTACGACATCTGAATCCGCTATTTCTCTCATTCCTGTCGTCTCTAACTCCTCCTCGGCGACGGTAAGCCCGGCGTCTATGGCAATGCTGACAACGACCATGACCATGTTCTCGACGGTGACCAGCTTAGACACCGAATCCTGCTCTGCGTCTTGCACTCCTCCATAAGGCATAAGGTGGCCGTCTCTTGCGGCCGTGCAGGTGGTTCTGTTGGTGATTTGATTTACTTAGAGCTGGACTCGTCACGATTGACCGTGTAGACCCTTGGATAGTAATCGAAAAGATTATATAAGGCACATTGAAGCCCAGCTTTCCGTGAACAATCTATATGCTTTCCTCTCCTGAACATCTCCTCTCGCAGACTACACAACAGTATCACCCTACCTTGCTGCCATTGTCGATATGGAACCCTACCACCTAAAGCACGTACAAATGCTCCTTGACAAGGAGATTGGGGATCATAACAACACCAAGTCGCAACTCGTGTACTCACAAAACTGTGCTCAGGCCTGGCAGCGAGCATGGGGCACGTTGCAAGATGCTCTGCGCTACGCTGAGGCCAGGCTGACGGCTGCCCAAAGCCAAGAAGCGGCTCTTTCTGAGGAGGTCTCTCGGCTGAATCTGGCACTGAACCATCTGGTACGTTATGAAGGAAGGATGCTTCGATTGTAGCTAACCAGAAAGAAGGTGCCTGCCAGGATGCTGACACCCTCCGCCTCTGCAGAAGGAAACGAGACGCCCGACGCCCGCGCCGGGCCCACACGATCCAACTCTCAACCAGTACCTTCCAGCAGCCAGAGGCCTTCCCAACCCCCTCTCCCACCTGCACGGTTCACATCGGTCCCGACCCAGAGGGGACCTCCAGACCAGAAGGCGGCGCAGGCAGCAATGGCCGCGGCCGCGGCCTCTGTCCCTCGTCGACCATGACGGTTGACGCTTGGCTGTTTGTTCTGTCCTGCTCACTGAGGTCGCTGTCCTGCTTGTCTCCGTGTTTGTCTTGATCGGTATTCTTCTCGCCTACGTAATCGTTTGGGGTGAGCATCTCTAGGACCGGGAAGAACTTGGGCTACTTTCGTTAGTAAGAGGATGAATGATGAGCGCCTGACACACTTACAATCTCAGTCGGCGGAGGAGGCCAGTGTGATGACCCAGGCAGAGACGTGTAGGTAGAAAATCTACCGGCTCGGTAAATAACGACGTAGACTTCTGCGTCACAGCTGGCTCGCAGCTGTTCAGCTTTCTTCAGGATGGTCTGACGACGTTTGCAAAATGTGGCATGCCGTCGTTGGGCATTGTTGCGAAACTTGAAGGCTTCAGCGGGATCCATACTGAGATCTTTCATCACGTTCTTTTCAGGTTTCGATCGAGATAGATGTGTTAGGCAATAATGATATAAACCGTGTGCGCCAGCCTTGAGTCTCTTATACGCAGGCACAATGGAATCAGAACTGATCCGAGAGCTTTCTTCTGCGAAATATCAGGGGCTGACAAGGTTGAGCAGGATCATTCACACGCCAGCAGTCTTTCCTAGCAATTGTGGTCTAGGAACTCTGTCTGGCGTGAACCATCTTTGAACGGCTGCCCTGGACGGACGGTCAGGGACTCGCCCCAGGGTGCTTCCTGGCTTCCGATGTCGTATCTTCTGGTCCGAGTAGATGACACGGACGCTACTACAACCTTCGTAGTATGAACCGTTCAAAGTTGCTGCTCATCCCAGACAGCTAGTTGCCTTTTTCTAGAAATCCCTAAAGCTACATGGATAACCCGGAAACCGCACCTCAGGATCGCCATGGAAAGGCCCCCGAAGTGCCAGATGGTCTAGGGCCTCCATCGTCTCCCTTGTCGCCACCAGGGAGAAGAACAGAAGATGCAGTTCAAGGATGAAAAAAACAAATCATGAGAATTCTATGGCTTCAGGAAAAGTAGACTATGCAACCCGTCTATACTGAGTGAATGTTCCTTGTCACTCGTTTCGACTGTGTTTGCAACTCTCGGCCTTTGGGCCTCGCCTTTCGTTTGGCGCCGCCCTGCTACATGGTCTCCGTCTTGATGTGTTTCGCCTCGGGCTCCGCTTTGCAGTCGTCCCAGTCTTCGGACTTGGCCCGCTTGCGGCCGCACTTGTTCTCCCTCTCGGCATCTTCCTGCTTGGCGGCGGCGGGCAGTTGCCGCTCCGCCTCCTCCTTGCACTCCTTGAGGAACCGCCGCAGGGAGTGCATGATCCTGTTCTTCCCCCCGGCGAGGCACGCGCTGGCCGTCTGCATCCTCTCGACGGCCGCCGCGTCGAGCAGGTGGTGGTACGGTGTCTCCGGCGCCGCGCCTGGTCCCCACGACTTCGCATGCGGCGGGAAGCCCCGCTCCCACGCCTGCGCCGCCGCCTCGTCGCCCGCCGCGCGCGCCGCCGCTGCCGGGTCGCACACCTCCAGCTGGCCGCCGGGCCTGCACGTCACGAGCCCGTAGTGCAGAAAGCCAAAGTCCGGCTCGTGCAGCAACACGAGGGTGGCCTCGCCCGGCTCGATGGCGTCGAAGCCGTGCAGCCGCATGTGCTTCTTGAACGAGCCGTTTCCGACGGTCTCCTCAAAGGCCAGATCAAAAAGCTCGGTGGGGAAGGTCGAGGTGATGGCGCGCTCGTCGTCGACGCGCCCCGTCGCCATCAACAGCGGGAGCTTGAACGGCCAGCGTTCTCCGAGTCTGACATGCCCATCGCGCCGCGTGTTCATGTACGTCGCGAAGCGCGCCGCCGATGTGTACACCTCGCCGCGCGGCGCCCAGACGTCGTGTAGCGGGAAGGCGACCGTCTCGCCAAAGATGGGGGCCTTCTGGCCCGAGTCCTTTACGGTGTCGCGGAAGCGCGGGTGCAGGATCCAGGCGAGCTTGTCAGCGTCGAGCTGCGCGAGGCTCACGTTGCCCGGCCACGGGAGCTGCATCCACTCGGTCAGGGCGGGCGGCGGCCGCCGCCGCGCGTCGTCGGCGTCGTCGTCGTCGTCGTCGTCGGAATCGTCGGAATCGTCGGAATCGTCGGAATCGTCGGAATCGTCGGAATCGTCGTCGGAATCGTATCCCCTCGTCGTTTTGAGCGTCGTCCACACCAGCTGGCGGATGCGCGCCGGCCCCGGCACCATGGGCGGCACCGGCCCGCGGCGCACCGCACCCACTCTGCGCCGCTCGTCGCTCATCCGCTCCGTCAGTCGCCGCAGCGGCTCCAGGAAGCGCTCGCGGCTCATGAGCCGGGCGATGCGCGCATCCGACACGGCGGCCAGGTCCGGGTTGTCCCAGAGGCAAAGCTCGTCCAGCGGTGTGAGGTCGAGGATGCGGGCCACGTGGTCGGCCGTGATCCTGCGGTTGAAGGAGAGGTCCAGCAGCTCAAGCGGCGGCGCCACGGGCTCGCCCGCGTCTCTCTTCCTTCTTCTCGCTGCCAGAAAGGCTCGGTTCCCGTCGACGACGGTCCGCACCAGCTCGACGACGGTCTCTCCAGGCAAATCATGGTAGTGGCTCAAGTCGAGGCCTTCCACATTGCACAGATTGTAGGGCTGGTGGCCGTGAGCGACCAGAATCAATGGCACGGCGCCTGGCATTGTGGGCGTGAACTGCTCGGAATGCTTCCGAATGAAGGCGTCCACGAGAGCTCGGAAGTCTTGGTCAAATTCATGCCGCGCCAGCTTGTGCTTCGTGCAGTTTGAAAGCAGCCCTTGGAGCCTGTCATCCAGCTTGCGCCCCTGCCCCTCCTTTATGGGCGCACATCTTTCGTTTGGCTCGGGATTTGTGTGCTGCGTCTCGTCCCTGAAGATGCATTTGTCATTGCTGTCGCTGTCCGACTTGTCGTCGTCGTCGTCGTCGTCGTCGTCGTCGTCGTCGTCGTTGCCGCCGTCGCCATGTCCCTCGTCCGAGTCGTCCGGGTAGCTATGTGGAAACGAGGGCCAGGCCGCCTGGATTGTTGTCATGGGTATGATAGGCGCCGGCGCGGCATGGCGGCTTACACGTACCGGCGCATAGTAGTCATCCCCATGGCCAAACGCCTTCAGGTACTGCTCGCCAGACAGCGGCCGAAGCTTGAGCGCGTCGTAGGTGCTCTTGCTGGACCGGCCGCACGATTGGCGGGAAGGCACCACAAAGGCGACGCTGCGGTCGGTCAGGTTGAGGATGGTGCACCCCGTCTCCCACGCTCCCCTCCAGTCGGGCGGCGCGTTCCACGGCCGAAAGCTGAAGCTGTGCAGGAACGAGACGCTGCGGTGCGTGAGGATGCCGAGAATAAGACACGTGCGCACGACGGGGAACTGCGGCAGATAGGCCGCGATGGCTTCTTTCTTGAGCTGCGCGACTTTCTTCTTCAGCGACTTCACCTCGGCGCGCGTGCCTTCCCGGGCTTCAAGCCGTTCTCGAGCTTCTTTCAGCTCGTCTCGGCATTTCCGGAACTCTGCTGGCGCATCCCGGCTCCATACATCGTCGGGCAGCGTCTCTGCGCGCGCCAGCTCGAGCTGGATGAGATCTTCGTTCGCCTCGAACAGCGACAGTATACGGCTTGCAGCTACCCACACGTGTCAGCTGCTGTCGCCGTCCAAGTGCACAAACACAGGGAAGGGGTATCGTACCGTCCAGCTTGTCCGAACCGGGATCGTCACGTGGGATGTAGATGGCGTCTATGGGACGGTACGTGGTGTGCCATCCTGTTGGCGACATAGATTGGCAAGTCTCACGGGTAGAGAGATATGTTTACTGCAAGTGCCTCGCGATGTCGCCGACACAGCGGGGCTGGAAATGGGAAAGGGGAAAGGCCAAAAATATATCATGGTCGACATGTTTGTTTGGGCAACAGATCGCGCTCTGGCCGCACAGGAAACGCGGCGCGCGAGCGTGCAATGCAAGCCGCGTGCGATATGACGTTGGGAGACTCCTGAGCAGCACTACTTGCTGAGAAGGAAGGGGGGAAAGGAGCTGACCGGGGGGTGGGGTAGGGGAATAGTGTTGGGGGTGTGTGTTTGTGCAATAGGCTCAACCAATACCTACTATTATACTACTGCCTGCACCAGTTCCCGCTAGCAAGGAGGATCCGAAAGGAGGACATGACAGGCATGTCGTACAGTCTGTATTCGAAGTTCTTCAGTTCTGGTATTGTTATAAGAAAATGAAGGAGACCAAGACTAGCTAGAGAGGATTTCAACGATAGAGCATCTAAAAGAGATACACAGTGGAACCTCAACCTTTGTGCTGTCCTGCTTATAGTCCCTCTTGTGCTTGGCCTTTTGCTTCCTCTTCCCCTTTTCGTTCCTCTTCCCTCATCCTCGTCTCTTTTTATTTCGACTTAGCAATCCCCGTCGGCCGACCGCTCTTCACCTCGAAGGGGTGGCTCGGGGCTGTACGCGCCCAGTTTGTCGTGGAACCAGGTCCCGCCCAGGATCTTAACCTCGCGCTTGTAGCACGGCTTGTCGGCATCGGCCATGTCGGCCGCCAGGTCCACGGCCTCGGCCATGGCGGCGAAGACGCGCTGCCAGGACCGAGCGTCGTCCTTGACGGCCGGCATTCCGTCCTGCACCTGCAGCTGCTCCAGACACGGGAGCTGGAACCTGTCGCCGTCGCGCCGGTGGCCCTCAAACGGGAGCAGGTCGACGGGCACCCACGGGCGTTTGGGGTCGGCCGCCGCCGGCTGTCGCATCGGCTGCCCCAGCAGCGGCAGGAGCCCGCACAGCGACGCCCCCAGCGGCAGCTCCAAGGGCGCCGGCGCCGCCCAGAGCACCGGCCCGCCGACGCCGGCCATGCCGGGGCGCACGATGATGTTGTCGCCGCCGCAGCGCAGGTTGTGCGGCGCCGTGGGCCACGCGTCCGCATTGGCGCCATGGCAAAGTCGACGTACGACCGCAGCACCGCCTCGTACCGCGGCCCGTTGACGGCCAGCGTGAGCCGCGGCGCCTCCGCCGAGAAGGGCCGCCCGCGCTGCGCCAGGGTGCCCGCGGGCGTGTACTTGGGCACGAAGTCGCCGTACGCCCTCCGCGCCGCCGCAATCGCGGCCTCGTCCACGGCCTTGTCAGTGAAGTAAAACAGCGTCATGCGGGCGTCCGCATCCGCGGCGGCATCCTCCTCCACCACCTCCACCATGTAGCTGTCGGCGAACTGGAACTCGGAGACACAGGCGTGGGCGGTTCGCGGCGACGACGACGAGTAGGCCTCCAGGCAGAAGGCATCGCAGCGGGCGCGATCCACGCCCGGGTGGGCGTCGAAGAAGGCGAGCACGCGCTCGATGGCCAGCAGCGGCAGGCGCGAGCCGTCCACGGCGGCCTGCAGGCCCGTCGCGACGTCGGGCGCCGTCCAGTCGACCGTCTTCCACGGCGCGAAGAGCGCGGCGGGCTTGTCGAGGAGCGCGCGCCGTTGGGTGTCGGCTTCGTGCTCGCGTTTCCGCAGGTCGTATTGCCTGTCGCGGTCGCGCTTCCGACCGCCACGTTTTGTATAACGCGCCCACCATTGTCCCCACTTGAGCAGGAATTCTTCGTCGTAGTCAGACTCGGCGTCTTCAGTCTCTCCCGGATCCATCAGCCTATCGTCCCCTGAGGAAAATTTGTCTGATTCGGACTCTGATGCTTGGCCAGAGTGGTCGGGATTGGAATCATGGTCTGATTTGCGTAGTCTCTTGTTGCGGCGTCTACCATAGGAGTCGGTCGGCTCCTCGTCGGAATCCGAGCTCGAAGCAGCGTCGGCGTCGTTGTCATTCACTTCTCGTGGCAGCACATACTGGGCTTCTTGCCCGTTCTCTTTTAGTTCCTCTTCAAGTAGATCCAGATCGTGGTCCGCCTTATTCCGGGTTTCTTGATTGTCGACCCATCCGGGACGAGGCAGAGCACAGGAGCGACGAGTGCATCGAGCATCACATGTACAGCGAGTGTTGAGGGACGCCATTCGGCCCAGACGCAGCCGGGAAATGGAGAGCCAAAGTCAGGACGCGGATGCGAACAGAAAGACAGACCGCGCGCCAAGACACGAGACTGAGAAGAGCGGTAAAGAGGACAAGCCGGTATGGCGTCGTAAGACATGGCAAGCAAACCCAGGGGACAAAGGGGCTTGATTTTTATCCATAGACAGCTGATAGACGCACGCCCCTTACAAACGTTGCCGTGCAGAGTCCACAAACGCGTCGAGAATGCCCGCCACCGTGATTTTCTGCGCAGGTGACACACATTTTGGTTAGTTACTATTGCGTTGCTTGGGCAGCGTGTAGGAAAAGTAGCGGACCCAGGTAATAGAGGGCGATAAACTTTGGAGGATTCTCCTTTGTTGGTTGAGCGTGAGCGAAATGCACAGCGGCGGCTGCAGCCTGGGCCTCTCTAGCTTGAAAAATTACAAGTGGAAAAATTGCCTTTGCAATTTTACATTTGGCTAGTGGCTACTACGTCCCCGCTCCATCTGGAACTACTGCGAGCCACAGCAGGAAGGGATTGTTGCGAAACTTTCCTTGTTGCATTCTGCGCTGCAGAGCTTGGCTAGCAGCATTTGAGAGTAGACAGATGACAGAACGAGGCTGGGTGGGCTTGAGGGACTGGCCAAAACTGTGTCATGAGTGGTACGTCAACAAGGAACCAAAGCCGCCTCTCAGTGGACGATGCAACACCCCTGACTGCCACCTATGCACACTGAGAGACTTTTCTGTCAGGTCGCCGGTTCTCCGCCTACGAATAGACGTAGAGCCCCTCACTGCCTCGGAAACGATGACCGTTTTGTGCAGCAATGATTGGGAACGAGGTGCTCGAATCATTCCTCAGGTGTGTGAGCACTTGAGACAAGGCTAGGCAGGCAACTCTAAGAGGGCCTTGGGTGGCTGGCGTAAATCGATTCGAGTGGAGCGCTGTTTATTGTTCATATGCAGATACTTAGTAAGATGCTGGGCAGGTAACTACCTAGGTACCCGGAGGCCACAATCGGACTGCCTTGTCTATAAATATCAGGTAGCCGGAGCCGTGCTCCCATCAAATGGATCGTAATCAACACCATCTTCTCATCCTTCTGCACACAAGTAGTTGAGATTTCAATACATCCTTATTATGTACAGGTTCTCTGTTTTTGAAAACGCAGGTTTTACTTGCCTCTTAACACATCCAGACAAAGGAATATTTAGATTATGTGTAAGTCCCCCATCATATATATCGTTGACAAGCCTTATACTAAGAAAAAGAAAAACACAATAGGAAAAAGGCCACACGGTCCATTATACTAGAGAAGAGTGTCGATCTCGGGGATTCTGCACTGGTCTTTGCCGGGCACCTGTCGTTATTTGCGATTGTTGCAAGCGTTCACACGAAGGGCTGAGCGACGATGTCCTACCTTCGTACGAGCACGTAAACATTGAAGAGGAGCGCGTGGTCGTAGTGGTTCGTTCGCTTCTATATAATCCCCAGGCCGAGGCAAGACTGACGAGATTCTAGCATGGGATACTCATTCGTGTACTACGTGTGGTAGCGCGATGGTGGTAGTGCAAATGCATTGTCTGTTGTTGTTGCGAGGAAGAAAGGTAGACCTCACGCTCGGCTAGACGGGAATTTGTAGGCAAGCTCTTCGAGTGCAAGAGGCACAGACAGAGGCGTGAGGTAATTACCTACCCTATAGGCCAGGTAGGCAGGTGTTCGTGCCTGCTATTACTTAGCAGGCACTCTAAGCGCGCTACTGCGCAAGATCATTCAATGAACGACGACGTCCGGCGATGACAAATCGTGACCTGCATAGCTAGGTACCTATTTATTCATTACCACAGAACAATCGACAAGCCCAACTCAGAGACAAAGTGTGGGCGCATTTTCTTTTGGCCGCCGGGAAGATGCCGAAAATTTGTGCAAACGGATAAAAAATGATTGTGCAATTTCAAAAACTCGCCGTTTTCCCTGCGCGTGCAGCACATTAGCCATGGCGCAGGACCGAGAGGGAGCTGCACCCAGAGTCTAAGCCTCAAATAAGTCCTCAACACAGAGAGAAGATCAAAGTAGGCGCAAGAAAAGTTTAAAGAGACCGGATTCTAACAATTGTCCTTGCCTTTTATTTTTAAGATAAATAGCCACAGATCTATAGCACTATTGCGCGCGCTAGTTAGATCTCTGCTCTAAATGTCTATGGCAGGGGTAGCCTCACACTCGCCTGCAGACTTCCCCGAAATCTGCCCACCGCTCAAATCCCATTTTCAAGACTACCCCAAAGCCGAAAACTCATTCTCAGGAAAGAGAAAGAGGAAAATAAGAAATCGGAAAAAGGTTGAACGGATATTGTGCCCAACCTTCAAACTGTTAACCACCTGGGCATACGTGCGTTCACCACGCATCCAAAGAAGGGTGCAAAGCCGCCATTGTGCGTGCAAGCTCTAGAGCTGGCTGGCGCCCGCGCATCTCGCTCACAGCACCTGGGCAGCAGCAGAAGACTCAAAAGGCCTTCTGGTAGGCTAGGCTGAGAAGTATAAAGATTGTGACTCATCGTAATTATTATAAATTACTTAGAAAGGGGGGCGCGTAGCGCAAGCGAGAAGGGGATTAAGGCACAGAAGAGAGGAGGAGGAGGGGAGCGAGGTAGAGCAGATAAGAAGGCGACGAAGGGTACTTATAAACAGAAAACGGCCAGAGTAGGGTACAAGGGAACTAGAAAACGGATGCGGATAACTGCCTGTCAGAAAACAGTCGGGTATAGTGTAGCGGTAACATCCATGAAAAATATGCGCGTTGGTCTAGACGTTACTATCTGTCAGATCGAAGAGGTCGTCTCTAGTGCTACGGCTTTGCACTCGTGACGGCCCATCCTGCGCTTGCCCTGCCTGGTTCTGCTGTTCGACGTGCCCTTCAGAGATTCCCACCTGAGGCTGGTGAGAGTCAAGAGTCCGAGTCTGCGGCCGTCGATACTCATTTGCAGCTTCTTGCTCGTTCTATACGGGCGGCGAATAGTCTTCATCGACTTCAGGCACGTACCTAGTCGCGTAGGTGCAGGAGCGGGACCGACTAGCGAGGCAGTTAGAGCAACAACTCCGAAAGGTCCCCTCAAGAACGACACAGGAGCGGAACGGCCGCATATCATCCTCACATTGCGCGCACGGCTGCGGTACCTCCTCTCCGCGGCTGTGACAGAGGAGAGCCTCCGTCGTTCTATCATCTCCTACCCATAAGCCTCGAAATATACCCTCCAGGAGGCCCATCCTTCCCGAGACAGCGCGTTGGAGAGGCAAGCGATAGACGTCAAATTGGGCTTCCGTACGAACAAATGCTGGCGCCACGTCGGCGGCATGCCATGTGACAATACCGATCCGGACGTTTCTTGCGTCTTCGGGTCGAGGCTGTCGTGGAATGGCAACGTAGATGCCTGGAAAGGCTTCGAGCCAACGGTGTGGCTTTACCATGATAGCTGTCAGCGTCATATCATATGTGCATAGCAGGCGCGGGCTTCTTACGAGGATGTCTCGATCTTGATCCATGGTGTCTGTAGAAGGGAGGCTGTAGCGAAAAAGAGAAAAACATTGTCGACAGCAGCAGATGGGGACGGGACGTCTTATATAAGTACTCGGCCTGTCATACTACATACTACATACTAGGGTGATTCTCCCATCGCGCTATAGCTGTACACATCGCCGCACACCTACCCCGCCGCTCTCCAGTCCGGTTCGGCGTCGCGGGTCCATCCACGCCCCAAAGGGATGCCATGAACCTGGCTCACGTGGTTGCCCCATGAAATCCTGCCGAACTTCTCACAGAAAGGGGCGGCACTAAAGGCGGCGTCACAGCCAGGGTAGGGACAGAGGAACGTTTCCGCGTCCAGGATCGCGGCGTGGGTTTTCTGCTAGTATATGGCCAGTGCATCGACTCTGTACGTTCGCTCTCGCTGGACTTTCCCGGCCGACTTGTCGCCCTACTGGCAGAAACCACAAGGGTACTTGGTGGTGGTCTAAGTCCCTGCCCTCGCCTTTGGTTTGGGAGCCTCTGCTCCTGACGTCGAAGCTTGTGACTCGTCCGTGCCCTTCGCTCCTTCTGCGCACCTAGCGCGTAGCCTGCGTCCCACCCCGCCTCGATGTACTCTACTCTGTTTGAGGAGACACAGTCGGCTGATAGCGAGACTGATCTGGACACGCAGCTCGCGGATGGCCTCTTCGGACGTCGCGTCACTTGCGCCGGCAAAGAGGTCGGCTACCAGTTGCCTGTCTGGCAGCTTATGCTCTGCCGACGGCTCAAGGGCGGTTTTGTCCGGCTCTTCCCCGTCTAGCTGCCGTGCGACCTCCTAAGCATGAACTGTGTTGTGAAAATCCTGGATCGCTTGGTCAAGGCGATTCTTTGACAGCCTTAGCTTCGTTTCTCGCGATATGATACTACCGTGGGATCATTGTACACTTCTTGTCTCTGCTCTTCGGTCAGCCTCGTTGGGGCGCCCCCGTATCGATGTAAGCGGCCCATGCGCTCCATGAGATCCACCTGGCGTTCACTCCCAAAGGTGATCGCTTGGCAATCAGCAGTAATGAAGTCGGGCATATAGTAGGCAACGTAAGTCGATGAATTGCCCTGGCGATGACCCATCGCTTTGTTCCGCTCCTCCGGAGTAAGTGCCTCTGAAGGATAGAGTTAGCTATATATCACGACTCTGCTGTCAAGAGGGGAGACCTACCGTTGAGCTTTCTGCCCGACCCTCGTCGAATGTCGTAGAACGCGAGGTCCTTTAAATAGCCCGTCGCCCGCCCTAAGCTGTGGAATTTCTGACGAGCCGTCTCGTAGGGGAGTGGCTTGGTAGGGCTGATGGCTTTCCCGTAGCCGCTTGCTTCGGTCGCCCGGAACACCGGCCGGTCCATCCACTCCTCGCTCCATGGCAAACGGATGCGGTCTGCCTTATCAGGGACTCGCATAGAGTGGAGCTGCTCCAGACTCGTGATATCGTTCAGGAATGCCTTATCCGCAAGAGCAAGCGCTAGTATATGGAGGACGGGATCGTGGAGCAGGGTCGGCTCTTCGTGAAGTCCAAAAATCATACGGCCTCCAGCCTTCTTCTTCACATGCTGGAGATCCCAACGGAGGCCGATGCGGGCAATAGTACTTCCTGGAGCGGGCCGGAATATCTGGAATTCAACGTGGCGATACAGAACATTGCCGATCAGTGCATCTGGACGGGTTGTTGTAGCAGCGGCGATGATAAGGATCAACGCCATCTGTGCTCGGAGTCGTTCGTGAGGCATGTTCTCGGTGTCATTGACCCAAAGATGGTAAAGGATCCGATCGAGGTCATCGACGAACAGGCCCGACTTGTCTTTTTAGGAAGTGTCGAGACTAAACAAGGGGACCAGTTCGCCGTTGATCCACTGCGGTAGAGCTGGTTAGCAGAGGCCCCTATACTGGCTGATCTTTCGTTCTTACATTGGTAACGTCCCGGAGGATCTCCTCTGTCATCCATCTGCCGGTGGCTTCATTGAAAATCATGCAGAGCCACCTCCAGTACGTCTTGACGGTAGATGCTTTCTTAACCCGGGACCTTGGCTTGGTCACTAGCCACCGGAGGTAAGCCTTAAAGATTGCTGCGTTAGGATCGACGAGTTTGTCGTGTGGATTGATGCCAGCCTCTGTCGCGAATCTGTCGAGCATAAGCATGTACAAATATCTGATGCTTAGAGCTTAAGATAGGGTACTTACTTGCGCCATTTCTCGAGTTGCCTTGCTAAGGCTTTTTGTGTCTTCTCGCCATGATTGGCAGCCGTAGGGCCCTTTTCGGCGTACTGTTGAATTATCTGCTGGATGCTATTGGCAGCGTTGGTTTCGCCGTCCTGGGCGAGACAGTCGATGGAAAAACGACTTTGCGAGTAGCTGACAGCTCCTCCGTCGTCGCTGCCCTCGTCGATGTCGTCATCGCTACATCCACTGCTGTCAGAACTCTCGACATCGTTGCTATCGTCCATGCTTTCATAGAAGAGGAGCGGGGGCCGAGGCCGACGTCCAGCTCGGGATCGAGGTAATTCCGGCGGGCGTGAGGATACTGCTCGTTCCGTTGGCTGGTCTATGGCCAAGCCAAGGGGGGGCGGCCGCGCCACGGGGGTGCTCTTCCTCACCCCCCGGCGTTGATAGGCTCGTCGTGGATGATCTATGATACATGCGCAAATTGAGGAACAGTACAAGGACGGGTGGAAGGGGAGATGAATGAATCTGTTCTGTATCTTTGTGAACAGGTTTGACACGGTAATAATGGATGCCTGCACATGTGGGCTTGCCGTACACAGGTGCAGCCGGTTGGTTGGCTTCAGGTTCTCGAGCTGATCTGGAGCACGTTCATCGCCTCCTCGACGACAAATCGACCACGCCATGACGACAAATCTTAGAAATCGTCTACACCACCAAAACTATTGGTCCGAAACCGTCCATGCTATCAATAGCTTTCAGCTTTATACAGCGAGGATCAGACGATCGGTTAATCATTGGACATAGCCGATTTAAAGTTAATGGGCCCAGAAGCAATTCACACAGTGAGGGTACGGTCTGAACGCGGCCTGAACGCAGCCTGAACGCGACCTGAACGCGGCCTTCACGATAGGCCGCTGTAAAACAAGCAGGCGGTGTAGATTTTCGTGAGCGCTCTAAAAGTGGAAAGAGCGGGGTAATGCTGTCATAGTTGCCTCTTTAAGCCAGATGCACAGAGTTTAATAAACACTTTTAATATAATAATTATAAAAAAAATAAAGTAGAAAGATATAAGCTTTATAAACTATTATAACTTTTATTAGTATTTATAATTATTTAGTAATTAATTAGCTTAGATTTTATTATTAAGCTATTTTTTTTATAAAAACTTTTAATTAAAATGTAATA
>JALRMH010000078.1:0-97162 GCA_026119935.1 Endothia cerciana
GATCTGAGGAGGCTGTCCAGTGCCTAGGAAACTGTTGATCAGGAGGCTGTCCAGCGCTTAGGAAGCTGTTGAAACTGTCTAGTGTTGAGAAAGACTGATAAGGCTGTCTAGTGCCTTGGAAACTGTTGATCTAAAGGCTGTCTAGTGCCTGGGAAACTGATGAAACTTGTCCAGCGTTGAGGAAGACTGAAGAGGCTGTCTAGTGCCTTGGAAACTGTTGATCTGAAGGCTGTCTAGTGCCTGGGAAACTATTGAGAGGGCTTCGGATCCGATTCGAGGGCGAATCGCATAAAGGAGAAGATAGTTGTTACAAGTAGCAGGTGTCATAAGGTAACAGGGCCAAGGGTTAGGAGCTAGCCAGGGCCAGCTATCTATATAAAAGGGAAGCCTACTAGCTTTAGGCTTAGGACTTTAGGCTTAGACCTTAAGTGTTAGCTATTACATCGCAATACAGGCTTTTGGCTGGGGGCACTCAACAAGCTGACTTATATGATTCGGATCTACAGGCTTTACTGACAAACAGCAGGAAAATATTATTCAGGCTTAGCAGGAGCAAATTCAGCATAGTACCTAGGCTTCTACTATTGTTAATAATAATAAGAGCTATAAGATAAATAAGCTAGCTATATATAATAGCACTTAAAACTCCTCTAAGGATTCCTTACTTATTACAAGGTATACTTCTTGTATAATGCCTTCTAGTTTACTATAGAACCTGAGAAGGTTATCCTTACTAGAACTCGCTTTGAGAAGGATGCTCTTATCTAGTATAAGCCCTCTCTCTGCGACTATCTAGAACATGCTAATGACTCTAATATATGCGCTAAGAGCATTAAGGAAATATTCGACTCCTTTACAGGCTTTAAGAAGGCCCTTAAGGAAACCTTTAATAACCCTAATAAAGAACACACTATAGCTCAGCAGTTAATAGACCTTAAATAAACTAAGTCAGCATCAGCCTATATAGTTAGGTTTAAATAACTTGTAGTATAACTTTTATAGAAAGATAAGAACTTTATAGAACACTATTATAAAGGATTTAAAAATAAAGTTAAAGATGAGATCTCTAAGCAGGATTAGCCTGAAGACTTTGCAATATTTATAAATACAGCTATTAGAATTAATAACTATCTTTATAAATAATAGATAAAGAAGTCTAAAAAAGAAGGAAGCTAACTTATATAGCATTTATAGCTAAGTAATAGTAAGAAGTTCTAACTTAAGAATTAAGGTAGAAATTAGCGCTAGAGTATAATATAGAGCAGAAGTATTTATACTAGCTTAATAAAACTAAATATAGCTAACTATTAATTTATAGGAAAACTAAATAATAATATTAAGTACTATAATTATAGAAAGTATAGCTATTTTATATAAGAATATAAATAACTTAAGAAATTATAATAGCAACTAGTTTAAAAGAGATAATAAGTGAATATTCTTTAATAATAGGAACTTAATTAGCTGAGTAATAATATTTTATTAGAGCAAGTATTAGACTTTATCTGTAATTATAAACTCTTTAATTAAATATTCTGCTTTAATAATAGATGCTTAATACACCTTTTAAAGAAAGAAGGCTTAGGATAGTTCTTTAAAGTATTTAAAAAGATATAGCAACTAGCAATAAGCAAAAAGGGCTTAGTTTATAATATAATCTTAAGCAGTAGCAATTCAGACTATTTAAGTATCTTTAAGAAGAAACTCGAAAGAAAGATTTAGAAACTTAAGGATAAAGATCTAGAATTATACTTAATAACCTATTATAAAAAACGCTTCTTATTCTAAGCAACTACAGAAACTATAAAGGAAGAAACACTTTAGAACTAACAGCTAGATAATATACTAGAACCTATTATTCTAGAAACAGAAGATAAAGATACTATAAATAAAGAAGAAACTTATAGCTACGACTCAGATTAAAGATAGAACACTTAGAACCTAGTAATTGAATATATAGTATATAGCTTTAAGCTTAAAGACCTTTTTACTATAGTACTTATCTAGAATATTAAAACAAAATAGCTAAAAGACTCTAGAATCAGCTTAATCTACAGACAATACTATAAGCTTATATAGATTTTATACGTGTACTATAGCTATAAAACGCACTTTATAAAGAAAGTTAAATACAAGTAGTTTCTAATTAGAGAGCAGAGTTAGATTATTTAAGTAGTTAAAGAGCTTTATCTATAATTTAAGGAAGTCTTTAATAAAGTAGAATACAACGCTTATATTAAATTACTAAATAATTATCCTAGAGAATATATTAATAAGAAAATCAAATAGTAGTAGTATAAGACTACTAACTATATTATTTATATTTATAATAAGGTTTAAGACTAGTATAAGCACTAGGATAATAAGGAATAATGTAAGCACAGCTAACAGCAAGCTAAAAGGCTAGCTTAAGAAGCAGCTTATAAAGCACGAGAATTTTTAAAAAGGAAGGATCACTTATAATAGAACTATAGACAATTAAAGCTTAAAGGTCTTTATATATAGCAGAAAAAGACTATATATATATAAAATTAAATGCTTATATTAATAGAAAACAATATAGCGCGCTATTAAACAGCAGCGCTTAAGGAAACTTTATATTATTAGCAATTATCAATAAAGCACAATTATAATAGCATTAAAAGAAACAACTTTATTAACTTAATACTATAAAAAGATAACTAATTATATATAACTAAAGTATAATTAATAAAAAGACTAATTATCTACTTATCTCGATCTAAAAATATATAACCTTTATTATATTAAATATTATAGATACAGTATATTATAAACTAATTATAGAACTTCTTTAGTTTAAGGAAAATAATCCTTGAATTAATTAGACTACTAGCTAGATCTTATAAGATAATGCTATTACCTATAAGAAGATTGTAATCAAAGGCGAAGGATCGGATTTAGTCACTAAAGAATACTTGAGAAAAAAGGCTTTAAACAAACCTACAACTACTTTTAAATTAGCAGGACTAATAGCTTATAAAGAAGAATCTAGCAATAATAAACCTAAACAAGAAGTGCTAAGGCATTAATAGATTAATATAACAACAAGCATATGCAGGCCTAGAGAAACTCAGCCTGACTCAGAGCGATAACAGAAGTGTAGACTTTAGAACTATAAGGAAATCTTACAGCTACGACCTAGGAAATTCAGTCTAGCTTAGAGAGAACTCCTAGAGCTATTAAAGAAACGACTAACAGGCAAGGAAAAGAAATCGTCCTTAGATAAAAACGCTTAATAGTACCTCCTGTTCCTCTAGATAGCAGAAACAAAGAAGGACAGACTAATACTAATATTCGCTAGAATACTATAAGAGTACTATAAATTCACAAAGCTATTTTAAGGAAAATTTAATATAAAACTTCTAGAATATAGCTTATATAACTATAAAATACTACTAAAAGAAGGAACTTAGCTATAGTTCTTTCCTATTTACAGGCTTAATAAAGCAAGACTAAAAGTACTTAAAGAATACTTTAATAAGAATTTTAAAAAAGAATATATCAGATTATTATAATTACTAGCAGAATACTTAATTCTATTTATATTAAAGAAAAATAGAAAACTCTGACTTTATATAGACTATAAATAGCTTAACGATATTATTATTAAGAACTAGTACTTTTTATTACTTTTTAAGGAAATTAGAGATTAACTATAAAATATATAATAGTTTATAGTATTAAACTTTAAAGAAGGTTACTACTATATCTATATTAAAGAAAGAGAAGAGTAAAAGATAGTATTCAGAACTTGCTATAAATATTATAAATATTTAATTATACCTTTTAGATTAACTAACGCACTAGTATCCTTTTAAGAAATAATTAACTACGTCTTCTATAAATTCTTAAATATTATATATATTATCTACCTTAATAATATCCTTATTTACTCTAAGGCCTTTAAAGAATATAAGCAATATATATAGCAGATACTTTAGACACTTTAAAATGTATATCTCCTAGTAGAACTAGCTAAGAGTCACTTTTATATTTAGAAAGTTAACTATTTTAAATATATAATCAAGCTAAAATATATTAAAATACAGAAAGATAAAATATAAATAGTTAGAGACTAGCCTATATTAAAGAACATCAAAGACGTTAAAGTATTCTTTAAATATATTAACTTCTATCAGTAATTCATTAGCAAATATAGCAATATTACTAGACCCTTTATAAATCTTATAAAAAAAAACCTACCTTTCTAATAAAGCTAGGAAGAAAACTAGGCCTTCGAAATAATTAAGGAGCTAGTTACTAAAAACCTTGTTTTATAAGAATCAGACCCTCGAAAGAAATATAAGTTATATACAGACGTATTAAACTACACACTTAGCATAGAACTTAACTAATAAGACAACTAAGAGCAACTACAGGTAGTTGCTAACTTTTTAAAAAAGCTTAACAGACTAGAGTTATAATATAGAATACTAGACAAAGAACTTATAGCTATAGTAGAAGTATTTAAAAAATAGGAATACTACTTTATAAGTGCTAAATATATAATCAAGATGTTTTTAAATTATAAAAACTTTACTATATTTATAATAACGAAGAACTTTAATAAAAGACAAGTAAGATAGGCAGAGTATCTATCTTAGTTCAACTTTAAGATTATCTATATCTAAAGTAAGGAAAACGCTAAGGCAGACGCCCTTAGCAGAAGATCAGACTATTAAAACAAGGTCGAGGAAGAAATCTAAGATATCTTCGCAATCAATAAAGAAGAGGACCTTATCAACATATATAAAGAACTTGCAGTAACCCTCAGAATAGGACTCTAAGATAGAGACCCTGAACAGATAACTCTAGCAGAATAGGACAACTATATTAGGGATATATATAGTGCTTTAGTATATAGATACTAAGGAGTTAAAGTAACCTACGAATAAATTAAGAGATATTAGAACTTATTAAGCTTTAGAAAAAAGATTAAAGATATCTTATAATAATGCAATAGCTGCAAAAGGAATAAAGTAGAACAATATAAGCCTTATAGACTATTATAACTCTTACTAGTATTTATAACTATTTAGTAATTAATTAGTCTAGACTTTATTACTAAGCTACCTTTTTTATAAGAATCTTTAACTAAGATATAATATAATAGCATCTTAATAATAGTTTGCAGATTAAGCAAATACGCTTACTTTCTCTTTTATAAGAAAAGTAGTATAGCAGAGGAATTTATATATATATTTCTTAGAATAATTATCACTAACTATAGCATACTAGAAGAAGTAATCTCTAATAGAGATAGAAAGTTTAACTCGAAGTTTTAAACCTTGCTTATAAAGCAACTCAGAATATAATATAAAATATTTATAGCATTTTACTTCTAAATAAATAAGCAAATAGAAAGAATAAACTAAATTATTAAACAGTACTTTTAATATTATATTAATTAAAAACAAGATAATTAAGTTAACTTATTACCTTTAATATAATTCGCTTATAATAGCGTAGATATAAGTATAATAAAGAAATTACTATTCTTTATACTGTATAAATATAACCTAATAGCTTACTATAAAGTATTGCAAGAAGCAAATACAAAAGCAGTAGATAAAAAGGTTAGAAAAATTAAAAAGATCTAAGAAGAACTTTAGTCAGAACTATAATTTATCTAAGAACGAATAATATACTATATAAACTCTAAAAGAATTAAAAAGCTAATCTTATAAAAGAGAGATAAAGTCTACCTACTTTATAGAAATATTAAAATAACTAGGCCTAGCAGTAAACTCAACTATAAGAAACTAAGACTATTTAAAATTTTATAATAAATCTCCTTAGTCAACTATAAACTCGCACTACTTTATAAAATAAAGATGCACCTAGTTTTTTATATCTTACTACTAAAACTAGTAGTAAAAGAAATACTAATAGATAATATAATAAAAGTCAAAGATAATAAACTAGAATATAAAGTAGAAAAGATTTTTAAATATAAAAGCAACAACAATACACTTAAGTACTTTATTAAATAGAAAGATTACCTAGCAAGCAAGAACTTATAGAAACTATAAAGAAATATCAGAAACACTATAAGCAAATTAATAAAATACTAGAAGAAAAAGACTAGCCTTAACCCTAGTACTACACTATTAATAGTTATTTTAGCATTATAATAATAGCAGAAAACCACTACCTAAGACCTCTCCGCCCTAGAATAAGAATTAAGCACTATAGTTTCACTCTCTAAAAGGGAAGGCTAACTAGACACGCTAGGATCAAAGGCTAAAGAACTCTAGTCAATAACCTCAAGGTGTCCTTAGGACATCAGGCAAGTTTCCTCTTCACGAAGACTACAATCCTCCTTATTAGCAAACCCCTCTAAGGAATTAAAGCTACGACGAATCATTTCCGCAGCCCGCTCCTCCAACAGCCTTCGCTGTTTCTATATATAATTAAAACAAGCCTGCAACGCTAGCAAGGCTTGCAAGGTAGCAGCATTTGCTGACTCTACCTCAGCCTCCTTACTCAGGACTTTGCGCTTTTTACAAATTAAGCGCCCTGCTAAAGAAGGAAATCAGTAACTACGAAAAGCACTTAGGAATAAAAAGACTAACCAGTAGAAGCTGAGAAACAACTAGTATTATAACTTTAACCTAGAGAAACACACTCCCTATAATAAGAAGAATTTTCGGCGAAATAGTAGAAAGCCTCTATCTCCTGATAATAAGCATAAGCAGGCATTTCGACGCTAAAAACAGAAATAAGCTCAGCAAGATAATAGCGCTCTTAAGTTTTCACCGAACGATTAAGACGCAATTTATTAACTCTATTCGACATCTTGATTAGGAAGGCATAACTATATATATAAATAACTTGCTAGGATACTTATAGAAGATTGTTAGGGATAATAATCAATAAGAGGGAGATGATGTTATAACCTATCTAACATGCAGGTCACGAACTAGGACACTTAGAATAACTGTCTAGAAGATAAGGGAAGGGTTTAACACCCTAGGAACTACAGCTTATATAAGTAAGGGTTAGGGTTACAGGATCAGGATAGATTAGTAGCTGATTTATAGTGATCCGAATTAGTTGGATCACTCAGGTGATCTAAGTGATCTAACAACTAACACTACTAACAGGACTAAAAAGCTAGATATATAAAGACATGTTTATTTCTATTAGATAGATCTTGTATATAGCTCTTTAGTCGTTAATCTAAGTTTTAAGTACACCTATACTTAGAAGCTCTAAAGGCAGTGAATACTTATATAGATTACCTAAGTTATATTTCTATATTCAAGGTCTTTTTACTTGACACCGCTCTTGTTAGTATAAACCCTTTGTGTACTTAAGGAATCCCTAGATTACTGTAGTGCTCATTACAGCTAAGCTGAATTATAAAACGCTGGATCTCAAGTTAATAGCTGTTATAAAGTCGTTTAAATATTAACAACACTACTTCGATAGATTGTAATTTTAAATTAAAGTATTATTTAATTATTAGAACTTTTAAGCTTTTTTAAGAAAGCTTTGCTTAAAAGGCAGGTAATTATACTAATATATAGAGCTTGCTTTATATAACTTTATACTAAAGCATTAGGCAGGCAAGTTGAATCCTGTTAATAACTTGTTAAAAAGACTAAATTTTAAAGGTAAAAAGCTAATAAATATAGACTTTATAGCTGCTCTAAAATCTGAAATAGTTCAAGTAATAAATACTTTCCCTAGCTTTCAAGCTATTTTAAAAGATTAGTTTATCTTATAAGATATTATAAAAGTACAAGGTATAGTATTATAAGAAAATATATATAATCTGAATATTTTTAAACTTTTGAAAAAAGTTGTCTATTAAGTATAAACTAAAGACTAGATATATTATTAATTAAAGACTGCTATAGAATTATAGAATATAAAGCTTTTAAAATAAAGCTAGAGTATATTATATAGCTCTTTATTATTTAAAAGCTTATTAGTAGTTCTAGACTATACAGCGCTGCAGAATAAGATTCTAGAACTATACTATAATAATTTATTAGCAGAATATTTTAGAATCGCTAAGATATTAGAGCTGATTTGCTAAAAGTTCTATTAGAAAAATCTAGAAACAGTTATAAAAGACTAAGTTTAAAGTTGCTTTATATATAATAAAAACTAAATCTTTAAATATAAGCTATATAGCAGGCTAAAACCTTTCGATCTGTTTATAAAGCTAATAAAGGAACTTATTATAGACTTTATAATAAGATTACTATTTATATTATAGAATAGCGTCGAAGTAGATACTATTTTTATAATTATTAATAAGTTTTTAAAATAAGTTTGCTTTTTATTAATACAAATAAATATTATATTAGCAGAACTAGTAAAGTTATTCTATATAAAGATTAACCTTATTTATAAAGTACTTTTAAAAATAGTTTTAAATAAAGGATTAATATTTATAAGCTAATTTTAAGCTAACTTATATTATATTTTAAAAATTAAATATTACTTATTAACAGCATTTCACTTTTAAACTAATAGCTAGTTAGAACAAATAATCTAGATTATTAATTACTACTTTTAATACTATATTGCTTTAATATAAAGTAATTAGCTAAAACTACTATAATCAGTATAATAAGTTATTAATAATAGCTGTAATACTACTATAAAAATAATATTATTAAAAGCTCTTTTTAGATATAATTTAAACCTTTAATTCAATATTAAAAATAATATTATAAAAAAGAAAGTACTTAAAGTAAAAGAATATATTAAGCGCTTATAAGTAGTCTGAAAAGAAATAAAAGAATACTAGCAAATAATAGTAGAATTATATATTAAGTATTATAACTAGAAACACTAGCTATTTAAATTTAATAAAGAAGACTTAATTAAACTATTAATTTAAAACTTATAATTTAAAAGTAAATTAAAGAAGTTAATCTCTTAATTTATAAGCTTTTTCAGAGTATTAAAATGCATTAGGATATAAATATACTATATTACACTCTCTAATAAATACTTACAGCTTTATAATATCTTCTCTATATCTCTTTTTAAATTATAAAAGACCTAACAGAGTTAGACTCTTTAAGACCTACTAATTATATCTGACCTTGCTAATAATAAAGAATAAAAAGTAGAAGAGGTAGTAGATTATTAGATATTCAACAGCAACATATATTACCTTATCAAATAGTCAGGATAGCTATTAGAGTATAACATCTAGAAATCTGAGGACTATTTAGAGAATGCTCTTTAAAAAGTAAAGCAATTCCTCTAGTAATAATTTAAGAAGAATAAGCCTTGCAGAGCAGCAACTTGCATATAAGTTGCTGACAAAGCTATATCAATTAGAAAAGGATACAAAGATATATTACTAGCACTAATTAAGTTAGGAAAGCTAGCTTCTTTCGCTATTTAATGCTCACCTACCTACTCGGCTACTACTAGCTATTAAAACGCTATATTCCCTTGCTTATACTCTAACCAAGTTACTTTTTTAACTTTATTTCCTTAGCAATTTACACCCTTATCCTTTAGGCAACTTGCAACCTCCTTGCCTTTAGCTTATAGCTAACCTGCGAACAACTTGCTTTAATAAATTAGAGCAAAGTCAAATAAAAAGGTGTTAAAAGCCTCTAGCTAAGCTAGCATTAATATAAAGGCACTAGCTACTACTTATTCTTTTAAAGTTAGATCTAACAGGTCTTTACTATTTTTATAAGTAGTAATTACTTTTTTTAAAATATTATAATATTCTAATACTATAATCGACTAGATAATATAGCTTGTATTACTAAGCTTAAAGTATAATAATAATAATATAGCTTTATTAAAAGTAGCCTTTTATATTAGTAATTAGCTTATTAAGCGCTATAATAATATTAAAAGGTTAATAATAACTTATACTTTTAAAATTATATTATAGCGTTAGCTCCTGCAGCTAAATACCTAGCTGATAATTATAAAATTATATATAAGTCTAATAAGCTTCTATAAATAGCTTTTTATTACTAGTTAAGTTCTATTTAAATATATAAGTTAAATAAGATATTAAAAACGCAATAATAAAATAATATTAAGCTTTAGCAACTAGTAAGCAATCTTTATTATTAAAAAGATATACTAAACTTATAATAATATAAATAAACTCTTTTTAAAAGTCTATCCTTAATTATAAAAGAGCTTGCAAATACTATAAGGTCCTTTATATATTAATAGAATACTAAAATATATATTAGATATAATATACAGAGTAAATAAAGGATATATATAACCTACTTGCTAGCAGACTTTATTATTAGATAAATAGATATTGCAGGCTGCAGATAATATATTTAAGAAGGAGCAAATAATATACAGCAGCACTTTAACTATAGATATACACTTATACTCTGTAATAATAGCACACTTAAAGCACACTAAGCGCGAGACTACCTAAGGGTCCTCCTGAGTAGAGGCTTCTAAATAGGCAGCACGCGTCGCGTAATAAGGAGGTATTATAGCATAAGCGAAACAGCGGTGCAGTGCGTAGTAATAACAGGCGACAAAGCGTAGTAACGTAGCTAAAGACTATAAAGAGTATAGCCGATAGCAGGACTAGAGATACTATAGCACTATACAAGGGATATAAAGGGAGTAGCAGGTAATTAGTGCTTGTCTTAGGAGGTTGTAGTAGTGAGGAAAGAAGAGAAGCCTATATACTTTAATAATAGTAGCATGCCAGGTCTTTATAGACGAACAAGCAGCGAAAAGCAATTGTGACAGCGCTAATAGAGCAGACTTATATTTAGCGCTAACACTTAAGGCTAGGTGTTATTGCAGGAGGGGGATAGTTGTCATGATAACAGCGCTAGTAGCCTATAGTGCTAGCGGATAACAGCGCTAGCAGCGCACAGGCTATTCCTTTTTAAATAGCTAGCGACTCAGCACACTGATTCTTTCTATACTGCAAGAATCAGTCTTTGTACTAACAGATACCTAGTAGCTATTAATCAGATAGCCTGTTCTCGCTATATTATTATAACTCTGCTAGGCTTATGTAATAAGTGTTCTGATAGTTAAGTATGAATTTCCTACAGCGAAATACTAATTTTATATATTCTATATTAATATAAATATCGTTTTTAATATTAAGAAGAAGTAGAAGCAACCTTGCAAGTAAGAGCTTCTTGCTAATATATCTTTTAATAGTGCTAAAGATCTTAAAAAAAATAAAGATAAAGACTTGAGAACGCTTAATATACTAGCTTAAAATAAGTTATCTATACCTCTTATTATTTTAAAAGAGATTCTTTATACTAGATAAGGTCTTTTTAATTTAATTAAGTTTATAAAGTACAGTACTAATTATATAGTATATAAAAAGGCGTAGCAATACCTTTATAGCAAGTTTGCAGACTAAATTAATATAATTGCTTACCTTTTAAAATAATATATTAATAAGGCTAAGGTTATTATTAGCTATTAGAGTGCTTATAAGACCTTTTAAAACTGCAACTAGAATATATAAACTACCTTTTTTATTAAATTGCAGTATTGCTAAGTTAAATAATACTTTAATTACAGCTTTAATAATATTCAACGCCTTATCTAGTATATTAATCTTACTTTTAACTAAGCTACTTATAACTATTATATTAATAAAGCTAAATAAAAGACTATTGCTTTATAGCAGTATAATAATATTATATAAATAAACAAATTAGTATTACAAATTACATACTTAGCTCTTAAAATAATAATAAAAGGAAATATATAAGCTATAGTAATACTAAATAGTAAAATCCTTTAATATATATATATAATAAAGTCTTGCAAGTACTAGTAATAGCTTTAATATAGCATTATATACTTTAACTAAATTACTAATAAAATAGAGGTGAGTATACCTCTTATCAAGGAAGACGTTGCTAAATTCTATTAGCTTAGTTACAACCTCTTTAATCAAGACCCTCTCTTAGCTATAAGCAAGCTAAAGATTATAACAGACACTCGCAGGCGCTTAAGAAACGTAGGTATATTCTCAACGGACAAGGAGACTGTATTTCCTAGCAGCAGCAGCAGATCCGTGATAGCCTCACAAATAACCTCGAACACTCGCACACTCGGCTGTAAGAACCTTCGAAAAGCAGGCGACCGGACTAGTCTAACTACAGCATCAGTCCAACAAGTGCTTTCCAGCTTTGAGCATAATAGTGATACCCTCGCTTCGCTGGACCAAGAGGACGTTGTTGCTACACGCTGGGCGAAGAGAGATGAGGCACTCACAGCTGCGTTGCAACCCGTCTCCGACGAGGCTAATAGCGCTGCTAGCAGTACGAGAAAGAGAGTCTATAAGACGAGGTCTGGCAAGCTGTCGGCCAAGAGGCCGTCGGCCAAGAGGGTACAGACCAGCAGAGCGCCTGCTAAACAGACTGTCAATAGGCTGGCAGCAGTTGAAGAGGAGGCAATCGAGGACTGTATTCAGGTGGCACTGTAATCTAGTTACTTGGCGAACTCAGAATAGCATCGTTTTCAGCCTAAAACAGAAAGAGGGCGAGAGGGTAATTGACTGTAATTGACTGCAATTGACTGCAATGTGCTATATTAGATGCCGTATCTTAGTCTGTTGCAATTTTGACTGGGTTGCAGATAGTGGGGTTGATTCACACATTCACTAGCGCCAGTTGCAGTGCAATATCCGAAATCAGCAGTGCAAATATCCGTTCTCTAGATCTATCCAAATGCTCACAGGATCAACACTACTATAGTCTCGACTGCAGAAACTGAATATAGGTGTAAATGTTAGAGTGTAGTATATCTAGATTTTTAATGACTTCTATTAAGGACTTATTTACTTCAGTACTTACTTGCAAAAGTATATTTAAACACGCTTGCGCTCCTGTGTTGTCTTCTCGCTAACAGGCGCGAAATCGTCCAGAGGTTTCTCTTCATACTTCCGCTTGAGCTTGTCTAGCCTTTGTTTCTTCCTGCTAGGCGGTGTCTGTGTAATCTCTATATTAACAAAAGGGATTTGTGTCTGTGGGGAATACAGATAGACAGCAAAACGTAATCAAAGATTTACTACATGTGGAAGAAGTGAAGAGAATGATGGTCAAGAATGTATGATGAGAAGCTGTGGAAAAGAACACGCTTCTGAACCCTAACCCCGGGCTATTTGCTTCAGGCTCATCTCATAGATATTCTTTTAGCAGAACAATCCATTCACTTCTTTCCACGCAGAGTCGAGCTTCCCTTCAGCAGAAGCAGGGCAAGGCGGTTTTTAACCGATCACCAGCAGGGGCTATTTTCAAGCCTCGGTATCGTAAAGCAGTAAGAATCAAAACCCGCAGCAGATCGGAAAACTCCTAGGATGTCAAATTCTGCAGAATTTGATGGAATAAGAGGACTATGATACGTCTGCTGCATTTATAACGGTTGAAAATAACCTCCTGCGAGGCTGAACCTGTAGCCGCCCGCTGGTGCTGGCACAACCGAAGTGGAGCATCCCGAAGGTTAGAACATAGCTAGTCTTTTATTAGCCTTACACCTGGTGTTCAATAAGTAAAACTCGCACAACCATCTGTTTAGTTTAAATCCAGCCTATACAAACGTTGACTAAAAGGTCAGGCTCGCTGTTAAGCTTACAGCCTTTTTCATCACTATCAGCTGTTACATTGGCTAGTGTTCGTTTTAACAAGCTTGTATACTAACCACTATACTACAGGAGATTTGCCCGCAAACTTGTCTCGCTTTTCGGCTGACTGTTTCCACACGTTGTATGCCTGATATAGCCTACATGCTAACAGTGCGTAGCACCGTAACGCCCCCGTTCGTGCCCAGTCCCTCTAGGCCCCGCACGGAAACAGGAAAGCTGGATACACGTACACCCATCGATGCGCTGCTTATCTTCTTGCCGCGGGTACCTGGGGCCCCTGCACAGAATTTTCGCCCGAGCTATCCTAAAGTAGTAAGCTAAATTTAGCCGCTACACTATATTCAGAAGGTGGGAGTGCGGGATTTAACCTGGTCCGATTTAACAACTACCCGAACTATATTGAGACATTCACCAAAGGTTGGAATGGCGGAATTTAACCTGGGCCTGATTTCGTCACTGAAATTACACGAAGTTCTGTCTATAACTATAGAGATACATCTCATGGCTTGGTGTTGCTTCGAGTGTATTGACTAAGTACATCTGCCTTCGTTTTTACCTGTGGCTGAATTTAGTTCAAAAGCTTCAAGGCTTTTACACACATCTCAGGCCTGCCACTTCAATTCTCAAGGCGACGCAAGACCCTACTACTCAAGGCTGACCAGCTTCATCGTGATTGCCAGGCCGACGTTTACTAAGTGGTTCGCTGGAATGGCAAAACGTACAGCTACAAGTCCACGACAGACAAGATGTGGCCACCACCGGAAGAGGAACTCGTGAGTTCGCATGCCCAAGCCAATCAGTGCAACCCCAGGCTCCCCTTTTTCCTCTATCGGATACCCGGCGCTAGATCGCTGAGTCGTCTTGTAGATGCAACTTTGGCCGCTGACGGAATTCGCCGGGCCGGAGTCCGTGGATGAATTGAGGAACCGCAAGGAGGCGAAGATAGCGGAAAAGGAAAAGGCAAAGGCACAATTCCTAAAGGCAGAGGCATAACTTGAGAAGGAATCACACCTGTAATGCTCCATGATTTAATGTGCTTAATGCGTTATCGAAACACATATATATTTATGGTTTTCCTCCACTGGTCAAGTTACTCTTGTTCTCTAGTATAACGCTTCTTACTAGAGAGCGATTTTAATCACAGCCATCTTGCAAGCGCCACGGGGATTTCAGCCGATGACCTATTCAACATGCAGGGTCATCTCTTGAGACAAGGTTTGCAGTTGCTAGTTGCTCTGCTCTAAATAAATCCCAGCTGCTAGTTACTCTACAGTCTCTGTTTTAAATAAATCCCAGCTGCTAGTCACTCTGCTCTGAATAAATCCTAGCTGCTAGTCAGAGTGGACTCAGCTCCCCTCACATGAACAGCGATCGTTCATGCAAGGGTTCGGGCCGCTACCGAGCATAGGAGCGCTAACCCTGGACAGGCTAGCCTCCCGGTCCAAATTCTCCGTCCCAGCCACATGAAACTAAATATCTAGCGCTATCTCCCCAGTCCAGAGATTGCCCCAATCTCTTCCTCTCTCGAATTCTTCATCTCAACTTACTCACAAGTCAATCACGTACGCATCAGCACAGTCATCAAAATCGCAAACCGTTCCCTTTCCTATTATTCTTCCTACTCCATTACTCTTCCCTACTCTTCCTGCTATAATACTTCCCCTTTATTATCCTTCCCTCTTGCTCTCTCAAGGCCGACGCCAAAATACTGCATTGCACATTATCTCGCAGTACGCACACAGAGTTGCTGGTCGGCGCGCGCCCATCACCAAGCTACAGGGTCTGACTCTTTCGAGCACCTGGGTGTTGGGAAAGGTAGTTTTCCTGAAGTCTTTTGGGAAACTCCTTTCACAGTTTAGCTACTAGCTATCTTGTGGTGTACCGGCTGTTGCTACGAGAGTGGCAAGAAGCATCTTTATATATCCTTGTTCCCTTCTTCTTATCTTCCGATACAAAACATTGAGCCGAGGCTGCTCCGGACGTTGATCCCGTACGTTCCGAAAAGCCTGGGTGGGTGGGAACCCTGCGTGAGCTTGTGCTATTAACACCTGCCTCTCGTAGGGGGATGTTTAATTCCCTTCCGCACCATTCCTACATAGCTCATTATACTACATTTATGAAGCTAATAATGGAGTTATAGTACCTTGCGACTATGGCCACACCGTCAACTACGAATACGCAGCTTATAGTCCGTGAGACTGTTGATATCGAGGGACGGACTGATAGGGGTCGTTTAGTCACAATATCCTCGGTTGCCTGCACTTTCTTCCTCGATGCCTCGACAAACACCGCTTTTTTCAAGCTGCGAGTTCCGCTGTCTCTCCCAGACAAAAGAAATGGTTCGGTCTACCTACACATCCCTCCCGATCACATCAGTTCCATCGACAACTCAGCCAGGAGGACAACGACATCTGGCATGAGACATCGGGCAGGGAAATCCTCTCAGCGTGGCCAGACCCTCTGCTTACGGTTTCGGTTGAACCGGCCTGCGTTACTGATCGGTCCCCATGGCTGGGTGCCTTCCCCTTCGAGGCTTGCTGAAGAACAGCTAGTTGCTTCTCTACAGGCCCTAGCGGTGCAAACCGAATTGGCTGTTCACCTGCCTAAGCAAGCGCTCTCCGACGGACAGGCCCGGACACTCTGCAGCGTATCTGCCTCGTGGACATCATGTCCAAACCTCGCCAAGCTCAACAGCCTCTACGAGGGACAGGGAGGGCAGGTCATTGCTGTCGCACAGCTATCTCAGCCAGGAGGAAGTCCACCCTCGTACGATGAGGTTGACGAGCTCAACGATCCCGACGAGCTCGCTCCTACATGCAGTCCACTACCCAACAAGCGACAGCGAAACAATTCCAAACCACGGGTCTCGGGAGATGGCGTTGAGGGTGCCTCCATAAGGAAGATTTGTGAAGAGATATTGACTCAGCAGCAGGCCGCTTTGCGCGCCGAGGTCTTGGCAGAGCTTAAGAACATAGAGGAACGGGTTATCAATACTACTAGACAATTTGTAAGTAAGCAAATCGATGAGCTGAAAGGCAAGATAGAAGATGATGTGCAGGCAGAGCTGGTTGATGAAGTCACGCCCCTAGTGCTTGAACAGGTGAGGGATGAGTATGAAGGCTATATGGACGATCGGGTTGACGGCATTAAAGTGGAAATGGAAGAATTTGTCCAGGACGAGATGAAAAATATAGAGGCTAGCATCCTGGGCTATCTTCAAGAAGGAACATGGTCTTTACGGCCATCCTGACGCCTTTGAAGTTGAGCTCTATCCACCAAACAGATTCCATCCTTACATTGCGCCGATAATACTGCCTAGTCTTACCCTAGGGACCTCTGTTATAATGTACTTTCCTCCTTGCTTTAATTCGAATCTAGTCTATCCGCGCGATCGTGATCTATCGTGATCTCAACCCTAGTGATCCGTTTATATTATACCCCTAATCCTAACAGTAACTAGCAGCTGGGATTTATTCAGAGCAGAATGACTGGCAGCTGGGATTTATTTAAAGCCGAGACTGTGGATTGATAGGCTTGAGGAGTTGAAGGGAGCTGGCAACTAAGTGGCTGGCAGGCCGATTCGGGCCGGGCATCGGCCCGATCAGGCCGATGCCAAAACCCACAGCCTATATAGACTCAGGCTAGGCAGACTAGCCTAGATAGCTTCCTTCCTTCTTAATATAACAACAACCACCTGAATCAACGACCTGTACTGTTTGCAGATCTGCTTCTAACGATTGTGACCTACTAATACTAATTAGTAGTTGATTTGGTCAACTACGGATAATTAGGTGGAAGAGACAGACTACGTTTCTAAGGACCCGGCTGCGCTTCGCAATATCCTCGCGTTGTTTTACACTCTCTAGAAGGAACGCTGTGCTAATCCTTAAGCTAGGCGACAGTTTATACGTCCCCTTGCTAGCGCATCTATTAATGCAGAACAATAAGCGAATAGAACAAGCGACAGTTTGTACATCTCCTTGCTAGAGTATCTATCTATCTATACAATCAATAGTACAAGCGCTTTAGAGACCTTGAAGCGACCGACTCTGTACGAAAACTTTCTTTTTTTCCCCCCTCTTAAGGAACCCTTAAGCCTACAACAAACCTTTGACCCCCTTTTATAATAGAACCCTCAGGCGATAGCGCATCTGAGTGCAGTAGTAGCAGTACTAGCAGTATTAACCTCTTTGCGATAACCTGCGATAACTTTATAAAGAGAAGCAATATCAGCGCAGCTAATTAAATAGTAGTAGACTTAGCGCTATAGTATATACCTGCTATAAAAAACTTGAATCTTATACACTTTATAATAGCTATAGCGAAAGTAATATATAACTACTCTTTTAAGAAGCTCTTTGACAATGACTTCTTCTAAGCTTTCTATAAGGAATTCGAAGACTAGACAGAGGTATTATTTAAGAATGTCGAGCTCAACTTCTAATATAAACTAAAGAGACTCCTCTGCATTTACAGCATCTATATTAGAAATAACTAAAGCCGGATCATGAAGCAACTAGCTAGCGTTGTTATAGCTGGCGATATGCCTGAATAGCCTCAGGAAGAGCTAGCTAATATAGATTTCGAGCCTGGATCTCGAAGAGTACGAAACAGGTGCGAAACCTCTGCCCCTCCTGCCCCCTTTGCCCTCTCAGCACTCCCTTAGATGATAATAGCATCGCACGATAAAGAGAAAGAGGATGGCTAATAGGACAGGGAACCACTTGATGCAAGGCTCCCTTCGCTACCCAGGCCCTAGAAAGCCTTGTTGTTTAGAAAGGCTATCCCCTTGATTGAACTATATAAGGGCGAAACGATCAGAATGCTGCAGCAACTAGCATATCAAGCACCTACTTAGGAAGAACGCCTTTATTTCGCAGGCTTAGAACTCCTAGGGCTAGTGCAAGAATGCTTATAGTTAGTGTTTCCAAGCATAATAGTATTCCTACCTCTAAAGCTATTATTAGGCTATCTCGCTGGCGATAGGGTTAGCGTTGAGCAGGCCGGCTGTAGGGACTTGGTGAAAATCAGGCGCCTGCCTTTAGCATGCTCTAAGCCTTCCCCCTCCTTCTTCTCACTACAGGGTCATCTATATGCAGGCAGGGCAGGCTTATTCGATCAGCGCCCTTGCTGTGATCAGCCTTCTCTTTTTTACAGCTTCTTTCACTCTATTTTTTAGCTGTAATCTGCGCTTGTCGCTATAGCTATTGTTACTTGCTGTTTTAGTGTTCCTCCTCCCTACCTTTTCTAGGACCCCTGCCTGCTTAAATAAAGCAGCAGGAGTTTGTTATATAGAGTAGAGCTGCTCTACTCTATATAATAAACCCCTGTCTTCTTCTTCTAAAAGGGTTTAGCTGCTCTTAAAATCTAGAGTGAAGCTATATAAGCAGGTATAGCTATATAAAGCTATAAAACCCTCTTGTTCCCCCCCCCTCTTCCTCCGGGTAGGGTAAATCTAGGGTCTAGCTAGCAGCAACAACCCGACAAGGAGGAGGAGCAACAGAAGGTACAACTGCATCTCAACCTAATATAAAAAGAAAGCAAAAAAACAAGGAGTGTTCTGATACTGTTAATAATGCCTTTTTAAACAAACTTGCTTTTAAAACAATTTAATATTCTATAGTCTGCTTATAAGAACAATCCTTTTAAATTATATAAGTAACTTTTCTATATAGTCTTCTTCTAATTGATTCCTTTTGTATATATTTTAGAAGAAAAAAAGTCTATAGAGTCTACTTTTATGCTTTTCAACAGAGTCTACTCCCTGTCTTCATTAGCGTCCTTTTTTTTTGTATAGTGGTTTCTATAGAGTATACTATCCTCTATCGTAGCATGTAGGTTAGAGACGCCTTTGGCAACACACAAGGGGCAACCTATAAAGGCAGCCCTAGAGTTGGGTGTAGATGTGACCAGGATCAACAATAGTTGTTTGGTGCAGGCAGCGCTAACCTGAGAATGTTTCAAGGAGTGAAGTAGTGGGATTGAATAAGGTAGACAGTAGGGGTACGAGTCATGGCATCGGTCATTGTCGTCTTGAGTTTGTGTTGGTGAACTAGGTTCAAACAGACTCCCTTATAATAATAGAAGTTACCAGCCACGCCCAAAGATGTCTAGGTGACTCGAAACAACAGGTTGAAAAGACCACAGCACTGCTCTTCCACCGCCGATTCCAATACAGATTTGCTACTTTGACATGTGCACGCCAAGTCCTTCCATCCTGTTCACAGAAGATGAAAAACTGCTGAAATCTCATCACTTCTTGTCGCGCTTCTCTTTGCTGCGCTTACCGGCATCGAGCATCATCTGCTTCGAGTCTGCCAGTTTCTGTTCTTCACGCTCACGCTCCTTTTCCTCTTTGGCCTTCTCGCGTTTCTCCTTGCTACGCTGGCCGGTGGCCACTGTAAGATCCTCGTTTTGGAATTCCCGCTCGAGGCTGTTCTCTCGGTTGTAAGAAGACATGATGAAGTGGATTTGATATCTGGAGGAAAGCATATCAAATATCAGCGAAGGATGAAGTCGGGGACTATGGAGGGAAAGCTAAGCACCTACCTGATTGTGGAAGATGTGGCTGGAAAGCTGTTTGTTGATGAGGCACCGCAAAGCACTGCTTGATTGGTGGCTGAGAATGGTGACAAAGACGATTGTGAGGGATGAGTATCAACAATGATGAGCACTTGTCATCGTGTCGATGGAATCTTGAGTTCTTGACTGGCCAGAAGTCGGAATAGGCGGTAGTAGTTGCTGTGATTTATACTTTTCCCCCATCCCTCTCTGTCTATTACATGGCACTCAAGAAGGCGTCTTCCTGTCGCCCAACACCCACAGAATGCACTGGTTCCGTCATCTTGGGCTGTTGGTCTCAGCATTCAACCTTGATATAGTCATCCAGCGGCCATGTCCTCAACTCTCGTGGCCTCATCTCACGTCTGGACCAATGCTTTACACTGGCAAGGCTGGTCTGGCCAAAAGCGGCACCAACATCATCAGTGCCTATGCGTCTGTTGGTTTCATTTCGAAGTCCCTAGGACCTAAGGACCGCCTCGTAGACCTCAATGAGACCCCCGGTGGTAAAGTGACAAGGCAACGACAACATCAGAGCGGGTAGAAACGCCGGTAGCGGTAAGTTCAAAGCAGGAAATTCATATGGTTTTCGGTGGCGGAGTGGGTTAACGTGACTTAACTGAAGGCCAACGAATCGGGTTAGTAATCGTTTGCGCGCGCTTACAGCCGTCGTACCTTCACTAGCTCGTGCGAGCTCCCCGGACCTCCCTTGAAACGGCCCTGGCCACCGTCAAATAGGAGTGCAGTTAGGTTAGGGGCGAAGGCGGTGGGAATTCTGCTTGCTATCTACTGAGGTACTAAGCCTATTTTGGGTACACCCCTTATCCGTCAGAGGGCCTGAGGAGGCAGGGGCAGGCCCAAGTCGACCCCGCCGCTTGTGAGTCTTCTCTTCTTGATTCCAGCGAGACTACCTTACAGTTCAGCACATACTTATTTACGCCTAGACTTGGCTTTAGGTTTCTAAATCTTCGCCTCCGCTTCAAATTAAGCTTCTTAGCAACGAGCGGACCTTGTCCCTATACTTGTATCTTGCCTCGTTCAGAGCAACCGACAGTCAATTGATACACCCAGTCTCCGGCAGACTATAAAACGCAAGCTCTATTCAGAGAATGTACAAGGGCCGGCAAAATTTTGACGATATCGCATGGGATAAGAGCGACGCTGCGGAAGAAGAGTCCGAGAAGAAACTGCGGAAGGAATCTACCTGTTGCCGAGTCGAAGCCTTTGTCACGGAAAAATGCGGCAAACCTGCTAAGATTCTGAGCATCATCACGGGTGGCTTGAATATCCACTATAGAATGCGTTTCGAAGAAGAAGACTCGTCATCCGACATCATGGTGCGGGTACCCTGGCCCGCAGCAGCCCAGTTCCCCAAGGAGAAGGTGCTCTATGAGGCGGCGGCGGCGGAATACGTGAGGGTCAACACCCGCATCCCCGTTGCCCAGGTGCTCCACTACGGCTCAGACTCGAGCATTGGGCCTTTCCTCATGCTCTGCCGTATCGAAAACCGAGGCAACTTGACACAACCTCTTTGTGTTCCTGACCGGGACCCCGCCCTGACTCCGGCTCTGAACCTGGAGCTCCCTGAGAGCAAGCTGAGAAGTCTGTGGGGCATCATGGCATGGTGTCTCCTAGAGCTCGCCAAGCCTACTTTCTCTCGCATCGGGTCTCTGCTCGAGGTTGATAGCTCCTTTCAGGTTGCTGGCCGACCTCTCACCTTTAATATGAGCAGCATGACGCAGCTTGGTAATATCCCAGCAGCCATCTTTCCTGCCGAAGACACAACCTTTGCCACAGCTGATGAGTGGTATATGCAATTGGCCAATATGCACCTAGCACAGCTCATATTTCAACACAACGATCTTGTCTCGAACGAAGACGACTGTCGGAACAAATATGTATCTCGCCAGCTGTTTCTCAGGCTGGCCAAACAGGGCCATCTGTCGACATTCGGATTTGCCCAAGACAACTGGTCTGCCTTCGCGAAAGCAGCTACGCGTCCGAGATTTCCAGCTCCTAACGGCTCGAATTCCTTCCGCCTCTGGTGCGACGACTTCCGGCCGACCAATGCCCTCCTGGACCGTGCAGAGGACGATAAGCTGGCTGCTGTGATTGACTGGGAGTTCACCTACGCAGCACCAGCGCAGTTTGTGCTCGATCCACCCTGGTGGCTGCTGTTCGAAACGCCAGAAATGTGGAAGCCGGGTGGAGTCGACGAGTGGAGCAAGGCCTACGAGCCGCAGTTGGAGAGTTGGTTGAAGGCCATGGAGGATCAGGAAGATGGGGCTGCCTTTCTTGATGGGCTGCCCCTTTCAGCACATATGAGGGAGAGTTGGGGGACCGGTCGCTTCTGGCTCAATTACGCGGCGAGGAAGAGCTGGGCATTTGATGCTGTCTTCTGGACGTTCTTAGACGAGCGCTTTTTCGGTCCGCGGGACCCAGAGGTCTCAGACAAGGAGTTGTGGAAGACGAGGCTCCATCTCCTAGGCCAGGAGGAACAGCAGATCATGGAGCCATTTGTGAAGCGGAAGATGGACGAGTCTCGGGACCGCATCTTGGTGGAATGGGACCCGACTGAAGCGAGACAGCGACTGGCAGAGCTATTGTTCGATTGACTGACTTCGAAGAACTCGGTTCTCATTACCCAAGCGGCGGGCCTGGGTGAGGCCTGAAGAAGTCTCTGCGGTAGATCTTATGAAATCTTGGTGTCATATCAAAGGTGCGTAGCTCGACATCCGGCTTCTGCTTGTAGCAGCCCGTTTTTTGCGCAAGGTCAGCACGCAACATGGGCAGTTTGGAGAGTGCGGCGGCGTCGGCGGTGGTGCGGCCTGCGTCGGCGCTCCGTTTGTTGGGGTGAAAAATAGAATTCAGGGGGTGAGGCTGAGGTTAAGGTGCACTGCTAGCAATTAAAGCTCCCTACTTACGTCATTGCTCCCAGCATTTTCCCAGATGGCCAAAAGTGAGGCTGCTTAGTGAAGATGAACTTTTTGACGTGGGCTAATAAACAGACTCCCGTTGCTTGTAACCACGCGAGATAGGCTATAGCGAGGCACAGACAACTAGGTCTGCGAGCGAGGTTTTATCTCCATAGGTCGAGTATGGGAGCCTGGCATGAGGTGCTTCAGATTTGCATCCTTCTCGTGTCTGCAGGTGTACCTCAACTATTGAAGCACCTGCTCGGTCTACCTGAAGCCAAGCGGCCTTATCTCAGACATCTCTGCCTTCCTCGCCTTCCTTGCCTTCAGGGCTCTGCCTTGACAAGCGAAAGTCCTGTCCGGAGACCTTATTTGCATGAACATGGCTCTCTTTCAGGATTCCACGCATGAATAAGCCTAGCTCAGCCAATCTGGCCATGATCCCTGAAACTGTCATGCCAGCGAGGACGGCGGAGCTCTGCCACGTCGGCAGGACCTCCTGGCTTCCTGCCTGTTCCTCCGGTGTTGCCGACCAAGCCAAATGCAGGTAAGGCAGACTTGGAGAAGCGGGAGCCAGGATGTATGAGACTCTGAGGGTCAGAGCGGAGTAGCAAGGCGACGTGTAGGCATCGCCACAGGATTGGGGCCCTCCCCCCTCAACTCCCCCCTTAAGGCGCATGAAAATTCAGGTCTGCGCTCGAGTGCCGATGTGACTGTAATCATGGTAGCGGAAGTGTTTGTGGCTTGCTCGTTGATGTGTTCCAGGTCGGTGTTTCCTTGAGGCCATTTAGACGTTGTTACCACAAGTTTACGCGTCAGGGGCGCGTCACTTGAAGCAACTGTCTACTAGGGAACTGGTGAAACTGTATGCTTATCAAAATGTGTCGCGGATCGAATGTAAGTTCTGAGCTGTTGGTGGTGTTGTTGCTGTTGTTGTGAAACCCCCTCGGCTGCGTGACGCGAGTGAAGGAGGGGCAGAGAGGGGCAACTGCGATGCAAGCTGACGATAAATGGGACACGTACTATAGAGTTGTCTTGCCTTTTAGTGAGATGTACAAGGGGCTGAAACGCGTCACGAACTGACGGTGGCCTTAGCCTGGTGACAGGAGGCCGGGGAGACGAATCTAAGCAGAGCAAGATTCGACTAGATGGACGCTGCTAGGTGGGTGATGGAAGACTTCTAAAGTAAGTGCGTCTGATTTTGGGGCTTCGTCACAATGCCGAACTTTGTTTCCAACATGGGACAGGCACTGGGTCAGGTGACGATTTTACGCGGCTCCTTCTTCCATGAAGGGAATAGATATTGAAAGCGGGGGTTGTTGATGATTTTGCAGTCTAGGCATGGAAAGACTTGAGCATCGTCTTGAGGATCCCACAGCTTCCACGGTATGCCCACAGTTCGACCTGAGCTCAAGAGCTGTGAAATGAGAAATCAAAAGGCATAGGCGAGCAAGATCGCCATCTATAATTATCCTCGTGAATCATGGTGCTCTGACCTTCACAACACCCAGCCAGGAATCATGATCCTGATAATGAGCCTCTAATCCAGTTACCCAGACTAGTGTCTCATGCCTTCCTCCTCACATGGCGTCCCAATTGTCGGTAAAAGCAGAGAGTAAGAGTGGAAGCAAAGGTCATCCACCTCTCCCAAAACCTCCCTTTCCTTAGTTTCCTTGCCCGCAAACACTCCGTTCTTTTGTTCCCAAAAAGGGAAAGTCGTAAATATGAGAAATCCAAGAAAAATATGCGTAAGCTGGGTATGGGTACGAAGCTTTATAAAGCGTTTTCTTAAACGTTCGAAAAGAGTAGGACGCGGCTGGTCTTGGAGCACCTGCTAGATGGCGTCGGAGATTCTAAGTGCCTCATGATCTGGCTCGTCGCGGACACACTTTCATCGAGCGGAGAGGAGCTCGGGATTAGCCTCATCTGGTCGAGAGTCGGAGGGGTTGCCGTTTGCCCAATGGACGATCCAGCGGCGGGCGAAGTAACTGGCCAGTTTCTTGTTGTACATGTGTTTGGCGCTGAGGTTGAATTTGTCATTCAGCATGGTGAGATCAGCGCAGAAAACCCACTTGGGGAGATCGGGATGCCACACAACCGTCTGCTGCTTGATTTCCACGTCACGGGATCTGATATGCTGAAGGTGAATATCTCTGTACTTGAAATTGACGGCCTGTCCGTTGATGCTGCCCTCCATGGTCAAGGGCACGTGATTCAGGACCTGTCAAGCTTCGTGATCCTGGCCAGGGTCCTGGCCATCGGCAAATCGCTCCTGGTGTGGCTGGCTCTGGATGAGCTGAGTCATGGTAGTACGAGCAAGGTCTCGTTGCATATGGCCAATGTGCACTGCGACATCATCGATACCAGACTTTATGGCTTTGCAGGATGGTGGGGTGTAAAGAAGGCCAGGGTTCCAACCACTTGAGAGGATCAGGCGCTTGAGCTTCCGCAATTCATTGTCATTGACAGGGGAGTTCGGAGTGTGTTGGGCCTTGGCGAACTGCAGGAGGTCGCGGAGCTGCTCCAGTTGGGCAGCGGACAGGCAGCACCACCAGTAGTAGCCTCAGCACTAGTATTCATCAGGATGACTTGGTGGTCAAGGCTTGGGTAAACGATGGCAGGGAGGACAACTTTCGAAGCGCTGGTCTCAGCGACCTTGCGTCGCTTTGCAGCTGGCGGGGCCATTTTAAGCAGATCTGAGAAAAGTCAGCGAGAAATGTGTGCAGGATGCAAACCCTGACTGACCTTGAGATGGTTGTTCTTGTTTCTTGTCTTCAAAATCGAGAGTAATGAAGCAAGGAGATCTGGGCGCAAAGTCAGCGTTGCTTCGGTGGGGTGTAATGGAGTTTACGGTGACACCTGCAAACTTACCTTTGATGGTGTCTGATGTTGATGTTGCTTGGCGAAACCGACAGCAAAGAAACGAGATCTGATGCTAGGTCAGTATTGGAAACTGGAGTATACGGAAAACTTGAATATCGTCGATGATGTTGACGAAAGCAAGAAACACAAGGCCTGAGCCTGTGTGTTCGAGGTTTCGGTGGTCAATCCTGTTTCAAAATTGTTGTTTCGTAATGCGACTCAGGATTGCATTCAAGGATTGATCCCAGCCAAAGGCAGATTAGTGACGGCGAGGTGATGTGTAGGGAGGGCAACCCAAAGGAGAGAAATCGTCTGGCGAAACAAAAGAGAAAATCAAGAACACGAACGAGCTTGATCCTGATCAAAAGCCAATTAACGATGGTGGTGGTTGATCGTACGTGAAGGTGAGTTGAAGAGCGGGAAAAGGACCAAGACGCAAAATTGTTCCTGGCGAGGCCGAAGGAACTAACGACTATAATAACTCAGAGAGGAAGGGGAAAGAAAGGAGAGAGCTAGGTTGGCGGTCGAGACAGTTGGTTAAGTAGTGGGCCCACACGGCGCTGGCCTTCCAGTTTCTACAGAGTCAAGGTGCCACAATGGGTGAATTTGGATTAGGTACAAGTTTACGCTGTAAACCTTTCAAGAAAGCAAAAGCAGAGGAGGAATGTTCGCAAACAATACAATTTCAGAACTATTATGGAGTTTCCTCAAAAGGGATTATGCAGTTCAATGATCTCTAGATGCGCAAAGTGGCCGTTGACCAAGGTGAGCACCAGGATGGAAAGAGATTTACAAGTCTCTACGACTTTCACCTTGGGCAAGCCCTTGATATGGATCCTTCTCTCATGGTGCGCAGTCGAGAGCCGCCGGATCTGGCTTCGCTAGAATCAGTGCTCCTGGACGATTCCAGTGAGCATGAGAATGTCCACAACGAGCAGGAGGATTCCCTTCTTATCGTGACAGCCCAGACGAGCTAATTTTAGCATTGCTGCAACAGCTGCCACTCATCATAGTGACCCCCCCCGGGGATCAACGGTGTAGCGACAACACCGAAGATCCTCCTGTTACCCAGGCTACAGAAGAGTAAGCCGGTGCTCGAGTTGCTGAATCATTAATTTCATGTCTTCTTATCACCACTCCTTCTGTACCAAACTGTACCTCAAGCCACCATTTTCATGCCAATTTCTCTCCCAAAACCACCGAATTTTGATCCCAACTCACAGAGCTACCGGCGTCCTCCATTTAAGCGGTATTCTGCTGCGTTGCCATCTATGAACAGCCGATGAGGAATCTACCAAGCCCGGACCCCACTAATAAACTATCCAAGCTAGCGCTTTAGAGCATCGTTCTCACTTCGCCTAGAAGCTGTGCAGCTATTGCCGATGGCAAAGAAAAAGTCCTTTAATTATTATTAGGTGCTGCAATAACATGTATATTTGTAATGTGAAAATTAAAAATCTAAAGTAGTATTTAAAATACTAAATTAATATAAAAAGGACTCTCCGGAAGAAATTGAACAAGGGTATTAAGTGCTATCCCGAGGAAGGTTGTAAACACCCTCATCGAGGAATAATAAGCTTGTATACTGACCTACGCACTCTTTATCTGATCTTATCTGGGGTGGGTGGAGTCGTATAATGGATTAAAAAAAAATAAAAAAAAAAGGATCAGTTTACGATGGAAGATGCAAAGCGGTCAAAAAAAAAAAAAAAAAACCTCTCCCGCCGGGAATTGAACCCGGGTCTCAAGCGTTATAGCATCATGAAGTCGGTTTTAGAGACCTCATTAATGACAAGCTTGCATACTGACCACTATACTACGGAAGATAGACCACCAGTGTGTGATGATGTAGTGGGTCATAGGATTTCTAGGTGAATCAGTTCTGATAAGGTCATATTAGATTAGTAGCGCCACTCCGTTATAGGTCCGTTACCGCTTTGTGACGGATTAATAGGCCGGCCTCGGGACAAGGTCTGAAGAAGTGGGGTTAGATACAGTGCGAATACAACGCCACATAGCACAGTAGGACATGGCATCAAGCGCTTCGAACATAGATTGCAGCAGCAGCGGTGTCGGGTTGAGCGCCCGCCCTCTGAACCAGCTACAACACCGGCGTCTTGATGCGCTCCCGTCCGCTCACAATATACACGGTATGTGTTGATCGTAAGGCCCACACCTGCCAAGAACGTACGCGCAGAGCTAGTTCAATAGTCTATATCAGGCCACGATAGCTTCGTTTCAGGTAGCGCCACAGGCTCGTAAATACGAGCCCTGAACCGGAGACTCCGGCGATAGTTACAGGTTTTCTACACTGGTCTAACTTCAACAGTATGCGCCCAGCCCAAGGCGTAGATCGCGCATGAGAGATAACGTTCGCTTGTTGCTGGGTTGGTCGTTGTCGTCTTCGCTCCTGGGGACTCCTGGGAGAGGGTAGAAGTTCGACAACTCCTCCACACCTTGCTGCAGGTATTCGGCTTCGTTATTATCGATGAGAGCGACTGGAGTCTTGGCCAAATCGGTTATGCCCCTCGTCATTTCTATCATCAAGCTTTTGACCGTCTCGCTGAGGTGGGCAATATCACGATGGAGTTCTGAAGCTGTCTGATCCTTATTGGGTAAGGCGGGGTTGGCGATTTCCTCCAGTATGACTGCTTTCTCCTTGCAGTCGTTCAAGATCTGCCTCAGCTTCTGACAGTGATCTTTATCCCCCTGGGTTGCCTGGTCGTGGTGCTTCTCCTGAAGCCGCAACTTGACGGCTTTGAGAACGAGTTCTGTTGCCATGAGCCATTTGTGTACTTCAGGGAATGCTCTTGGCAGGTCCTTGACTTCTTTTACCCTGCTGGGATGGTATATGCGATTGATATTATTTGCGATCGTCGAACAGGTGCAAGCAAGGCCTCTATATTCTGCCACCAATGCTATCTCTTCTTTGAAGAAGAGCTCGCACTCTATACTCATTTTAAGAAGCAGCATACCCACCCCTTTATTTGCGTCTTCCACTTTGCTGGCTGTTCTTCAACCTTCGCTACTAAGAACGAATGGAAACGCTATGTTATAATATCTCATCTTGTGTTATTAGCTCAGCGATATCGATGCTTGCGCTAATAAGAACGTGTGACGAGCAGGCGCGAGCGATAGTTGAATAAAACGGCTTGTATTGTGCTGCTTCTATTGTATGAGAGAGAAAAGGAAAAAAGGCGCTCGATATATATAGACAGAGCGCTGTAGAAGTGGGTCTCTGGTGGCCAACCAGAAGCCCCTGCTCGCGGCAGAACGGCATGTTGCCCTCAGAACAGCATGCACTCGAGCCTATCCTACCCCATCCCCCTAATGGCGATATCTTTAACCGCAAAGACCTCTATACCCAACATATCCGGCGGATACATCCACCAGGGAATATATTCAAGCCTACTAAGGCTTTAAAGACCAGCTCCACTAATATCCTCTCTACATCTGCTGCTGATTGGGATGAAGAGGTAAAGCACCTGCAGACCAAGGCTCTCCGCGAGCGCTGTGCCAGCTGCTCACCTTTATGCAATGTCCCGTGTCGCATTACGCCGTCGCGTTCACAGGCCCTGACGCCTGGGACCAGCGCATGGAGCATGTTGCGCAGCACCTAGAGAAGGCTGCGCTAGGATAGGAGGAGCTTATTGTGTTTGGCGGGCCCATGGACCCATCGCTAATGCAGTGGGTAACAAGGAGCGATGTTGCTATCGTAAGGTCTGCAGGCCCAGATAGCTGGGTGCTGAATAACCCGCTAAGGGCGGCGAGCAAGGGCATGGCCGTGGGGAGGAAGATGGATCCTGTGCTGTCGTTCTCATTGGGCGCGAGCACCATGCCATCGATGGTGGGCGAGATGAGTTGAGATACAGAGCTAAAGGGTGAGGAATTTGCTGACGAAGGGGATGAGGACGACCATGATGAGACACTTTGAGAAGGACTGAACCACATCGCCAGATTCGAGCAATTCGACAAGGCTTGGAGCGCCTTCGGTAGAGTGGGAAGCACCAGTTCTTCACATATGTGGCAACAATAATGGGGTTCAGGTTGTTTATTCGTTTCTGTGGGTGTCTGCCTAGAAGAGAAGAAGAGAAGAGAACAAACGAGGCGGAAGCCAAGGCTCTGTGAAACTGTTGGTGTAGGCGTTGCTGAGTGAATGCCCGTTGCTGTACGAATGCCTTCACTCAGGACCCCAACCCTTGGCTGCCTGCCACAACATAGAAGAGGACCCTCATTCTAACGAGGAGTTGGTAGGTAGGGTTATGTGCAGAGCAACTCGGTGACATTGGCATCGCCCTGATCGACTCCGGATATGGGACTTCCATACCACCTACTTCATTAAAATCTGGTCTCCGGATCCAAGTAAGTTCACTGCGAATAAAGCCACCTAGAACCCTTTGATTTTATTTTGAAGGGAGATGGTGCTAAATTCAATCACGAAAATAGGACACCCAGAAGGACTTGAGGTTCAACTCTCTTTCCAACACCGCCGAGACAATGCTAGAAACGCAAACCAATTACTCTAATGACAGTCAGGTCTTTCGTCCTCGATATCAGAGTTATCTCTCCGATTTTGCGGACAGCCTGCTAGAAGACTTGAATGGATACCTCCAGGACAACAACGATTATTACGTAGTACAGTCATTGCCAAACCTTGTCAAGACTTTTGCTTTGAGGTTCGCCCAAAGCTCTCACCCGCAACGACAACTTGAAGTGGTGTATTGATGTATTTCATGCATAGGTTTCGAGAGTGAACAACCTGTCCTTGACCCAAGCTTTTGGCAATAGTTACATGCTAATTCTATGTGGCAGTGCTATTACTCAGACGGTCAAAGATCACTGGCACAGCAACCAGGAGTCAGAGAGTGCGCCCGCAGAACCTGAACAGAACGTGGCTGGAATTCCACTGACAGAGAAATGTGAGACCTGGCTGGATCATGCAGGCATAACGTTGAGCTTTGAGTCCTCAAATCAGCCAGAATTAGCTTGTGCTTCCGAGGAAGACAAGAATCATATGAGTCTGGAGGACATTTCAGAGTACAATAAACTCGTTCTCAGCAACCCTACGTACTCCTAGCTCCTCGGCTGCATTCGCAGAACCACATTAATTACTCAATTCCCGAGACGCAGGAATGGTCGCACCTCTGGCAGACCCGATAATCCAGGCCCCGCCAGCTCCTTCGAAACTCAGGCGATTTCAACTGGTATCCCCCTCTCGATGAAATTTCAAGTGGCCTGAGATCCAATTGCGTTCTTGAGGGAGCAAGGACATAAAAAAACCCGCCAGCCAAGTGATCCCAAGGATCATAACCCTAACGGGTCTAGCCGAGGACACTCAGGCCGCAACTACGGAGCAGTATTTGCGCCAAACCTGGCCATTTACTGGTATTCACTTCCTCGAAGCCATAGCAGTCAGCTCTTCTATTCTCTTCTTCTCTTCTGTAGCACCAATCCACTGATTTCGCCACTGAGATACTATCACTTTCTTGAAGACACAGCACGTTGTGTTGTACGATGTTGGAACGAGGCGCGCCTAGTTAGTCGACGGGGTTAGTACAGTAATTACTTCATCTCGTACGTGCTTCCTTAGAGCAGAACCTTAAGAATTTTAGTAAGAACTCAGAACATTTCTCTATCGGCTTAGCCAGCTGCAAGAGTATGAGTATCTGGACGGACCTGATGCAGCTGAGGCTGTCCTCTGGAACCAACAGAACTTTTTGCTCGAATTGTCTGTATAAGACAAGACATCACATATCATGACGAGCGGGTGGAAGAGTTGAAAAGCACGTCCGGGCCAGTACCAAAAAAGCTGAACGTCAAGCGGGAATATAAGAAGACCCACAATCACTTTTAAGACCGAGTCCTGGAGACATGCACATCACTGGAAAAGATCGTTGACCATTTGAACAATAGAGCAGATGAGGATGGAATCAACTTCGTCCTCAGGGCTACTCGCAAAAACATACTGGGAGGCTTTGACTTCATGGATATAGCGAGCAACAAAAACACCTTCTCAGCTCGTGAGGCACGACTAGGCTCCTCCGAAATAGGAGACGGCTGGACGACGCTTGTTGATTCTATCGGAGCGATCACATTATTCGGGGAAAACCCGGGGATCTTATCAACCAGTCATGCTCAGAGGCATGCGCACGTGTAACGGCTGCGGATTTGGCGCTGTTGTCCCAGAAGGGAAAAACTAATTACCTAGTGAGGCGATCGAGTTTCGTGGAGACTATACTCGAAGAATGCAGAAATAACAGCACTCGTCCATGGCAGCTCTCTATTGGCAGGTCCCAAAAGCAACTTTCCAAGCTTGCACTTGCGCGAAGACTGGTTCAAAGCAATCCCTGCAGCTCAAAGGTAGGGTCCAAGTCCTTTTCGATCGAAATTTCCGAAACTGTGGAACCGCAGGACCAGTCTGGCCTCGGTGAAGACTGATGGTGCCATAGTATTCGGACACTCTTCCCTTTTATATGACATCACGGGGAAGCATAGCGATGACCATGATGTCTCAGAGACCCTGGCTCTGGAAGGAGACTCTCAGGACACTAGGTCCGGATCCAGCATGCTCGCATCGGCGAGTGGCAGTGAAAACGCTATGAGCACTAATGACCACACGCAGGCCACTAGCCTTATGTCCCCCACGCCGTCAAATGCTCACATACCTGACCGAACCACTGTCTCAAATGAAAGCAGCAGATATTATATCAAGGCTGAAGGCAAGGAGGTACCAGAGCGCGCTGGCAGCCTTCTGACTGTACTTGACAGGAGTTCACAAAAACGGCCATTGACATTGGTAGCAGAGATGACGTCCAGTGAAGAAGGCACAGCTGGGCCAGACCCAAGCAAGGAAATGCGATTGAAGGAGTTCCTACATTTTTAAGTTAGAGATGTGTTTCTAGAGAATCTCAATTATCCTCAGACCCAACCTTTGTCCATCCGGTAGAGAAGGGGCAGGACTAGTCCCACTAAGGCAGTTAGACTGAGTACTCAAATTGCCATTTCTCAGTCAGTTCAGTCATATGTATGTACTAAGCAAATTTGTCACACCCATAAAGAATGTTTGCCGATGAGTGAGCACCACTTGTCCGGGGGCAGGTGAGCCACCGGTCGTTCCATGGCGGATGGCCCATTACACAATTCGCTTTCCGCTTTTGCCATGTTGGGAGGGACAATGGCATCCGGGTTGCCTGATGCACTCCCAACATGCGTCCCAGGAGGACACAGCAGCCTCTAGAATTGTCAAAAGCTTTACTTTAGATTACCTTTCTAAGCCTCCTGTTTGTACCCGTGCCACCTTCTTGTTACCATGAGTTGTGTATTGGCGGCTTTGCGAATGAAGAGACGTCCTAATTACGTCTGAACTATCTACAACACCTTCTTCATCTGGAATCGATCACTGTACGTTCAGTTGAGCCTTTGTTAGTGCTCACCCAAGGGAGTTTCAGCAGAGCGATACTGCATCATTGCAGACTGAACTAGCACAGCTGGACAACACATGTCTTCGCAGTTAGGCTCGAGCAACCTGTCCCGCTTACATCCCAGCAAATACGCGTTTAGTAAGCGATGAAAAATCAAGGGTTTGGCCTCCCTGAGGGTATGTGTAAGTTCACCTGTCTCTGGTTCTTCGGCGGATATCCATTTATAGTAGGAATGTTTCGTGATATGCGGTTATCTCTGAGTCTATGCCGTGGAGGAAGTATCGAACTTTCAGGCAGTATGGAATTAGAAAGCAAGACAATAGCGGAGGGCATGCTCTACGTTCACATCTAGAACACAGAGTTCTTGTGGTCAGACTAGTTATAGTGACGGTGGCCATCCTTTCATTACTTGATCAAACATCACAGTATTTAATGCGGATAATTACCGTATGAAACAGTAGCGAGTGGTGTGATAAGGCGATGAACACCACATCTGGACTGCAGACCTGTTACATGGCCTATATGCTCAGAGGTCACACACGCCAGCGGCTAGGCGTTGTGAGCAAACGAATGGGATCGTATTTCGAGACGAGGGAAGCAGAACGACCCCCCCCCCCCTCTCCTCCTTTACACCCAGCACGTGAGAGCCATGCGGTCTAGTATGGTTGGCTATCGAGGAAGTAATGCCGCAAAAATGATCACCAGTGCAACCGCACTGGCTGTAACACCCTCCTCCCCCAAAACATGTAAGAATACAGAATAGAGGATCGTGTATTTTCTCATATCTGGACTAGGGCCCACGGAGAATTATATGTTCCTCTAAGTGTAAATAACCAGGACCCACACTTTGGCATCCCACAATCACCGGCACGAGAATAATTAATAGGATAGCTCGTTTGGGAAGAAATCGAGTTTAGGTAGATATAACTTGTCACATCACATCACGAAATTGGTCTTATAGTGCCCTCTTATAGCACAGTACTGTGGTATTGTAACATCGAGCTGATGAAGATTTGCACCATGGCACAGCAGGAGATTGTCCATGCTCGGCCGCCCGTGGGAGCCCGCTGCTGCACGGTAGAGTGCAGTGCAACAGGCATCGAGCGAAGTTTTGCTGCCAAGTGTCCTGCGTTGATGCTATGTGCCCAGATACAGTCGTGTTGGGTAGCGGCATTCCGACAATGACACTTGCATCTGCATCGCCATTCTATAGGACTCAAATTGCAGTTATAGCATATTATCAAAACGCCGACGCTATCTGTGCAAGGACTCTTCCCATAATACGCTCTAGTCATGCAAGACGCTATGCCACCCCAAGTGTCACTTTTGGCCTAGTGTCATCCGACCATTTCAGTCATCCAAAATCTTGTTTCATCCACAACCACTCAGAACCACATCTCTCCTACGCCTTCGGCCCGGGAGATGCTTAATCGGCTGTGGCCTCACTCTCCGCCATCGTCCTCCCCCTCTCGCCAGCAATCACACCCTCACCGCCGTCTTCCACCTCCGTCATCTTGAGCGCGTCCTGCACGTCATCGACAAAATGCTCCTTGCCGCCTACCAGCTCCACGATGCCGCTGCGCTCCATAAGCGCCCACACCTTGCTGTCCCGTCCTGGACACCGGCTGAAGAAGACCCGCACACCGCGCTCCCGGTACGTGTGCACAATCTCCTCTAGCACCATCGTCCCGGAGCCGTCGAGCGACGTGACGCCATGAATGTCGAAGATGACGTTCTTATTCGAGTCCTCGTGCCGCAGTCGCGGTAGCGCAGGATGTGCCTCGCCCGTGCCATACATCTCCAGCCGCCTGAGCCGTGTCTTCAGCTCGCCGGTGTTAGCGAACGTCAACGGCTCTGGGATCTTGACAATAAGACAGCCCTCGATGAACTCGAGTCGCTCCGGGTTGGTCTCGGCGTTCTCAAATCGCTGAGTGCCAGGGATGCGACCCAGAATCTGAATCCGTGGCCGCGTCGCGTGACGGATCACCTGTAGCAGAGAAAGGCCGATGCCCACCGCAATTCCTAGGTTGAGGGAGTAGAAGATTGTCGTCACTACAATCACAAACATGAGCGCAAGTTCTGGCCACGCGCCGATACGGAAGAAGAAGGCCACGTCGTGAGGTGCCTCCTCAACAAGGGACCAGGCGACGACCGTAATGAGAGAGGACAGGACAGGTTTCTGTTTGCGTTAGCCACCATTTCCAGAGATCCTACATTCGAATGTTGGGAATGGCGACGAACCGGCAGATAGTAGAAATACGGCAATATAAAGAAGATGGTGATGACGGTCAGGCCGCTCAGGAACACCGAGCTCAGGGGCGTCTTCCCGCCCGTCTGCTTGTTGACTTTGCTCCTGCCATAGCCTCCAAATGCGGGCATGCTCATGAAGCAGGAACCTACGAGGTTCGCCGTACCCAACGCCACGAGTTCCCGGTTGGGGCTCAGCTGGATCCCAGGGAGATCTTTGCTGGGGCCCAGGCTCTTGGCAGCCACGGAGGACTCGAAAAACCCAAGCAGAGCGATCAAGAACGAGGTCCCCATGGCGTCTCGGATATGGGTCATGTGAGACAGCTGAAAGGGCCAGCGGAAGGTAAAGACGTGGCCAGACGCCGCCTTGATATCGCCCATGATGGCGACACCGTGCTTCTCCCATTCTAGATAATAGCACAATATCGCGGACAGAACGACGACAACGAGGCGGTCGGGAATGTAGGCCACGCCGGGATAGCGAGGCTGGAGTCGGCGCTTCATCTCCCTGTGGCCGGTCAGGCTCAAGATCGGCTATGTCCACGGACCCACGTAGAGTTGAGCTTACCTGCATGTCATGACGACGGCGAAACTAGTTGCAGCGATTGCCGCGGTCAAGACGTGGACGTCGCCAAGATGACCAAAGATGAAGCCCAGCTTGTCCATGGAGCTGCCGTGCCCGACATGGTCGGCGGCGAGATTGGCGAGACCCAGCTCAGGCAGGAGCTGCTCGACGAAGATGACGAAGCCAATGGCGGAGATGAAGCCACGCAGGAAGGGCTTGGAGAGGACGCTGTCGAGGAAGCCGAGGCGAAAGAGTCCCGACAGGAGGATAGTAGCGCCGGCAGTGCCTGCAATGACACCGCAGATCTTGGCATGCATGATGGCATCGTCGTCTGCGCCTCGTCCCCTGTCCACACTCCCTTTGACGACGCTGCCGACGAGCAGCGACCCCGGGGCCTCGGGGCCGAGGATCATCTGGGGGGAGCTGCCGAGCAGGGCGTAGCAGAAGGGGTTGAAGACGAAGGCGTAGAGGCCATTGATTGGCGGCACGTGGGCGAGGTTGTCGGCGAGGGACAGTGCCATTGGCAGATACATGCCGGCGATGGTCAAGGCAGAGATGAGGTCGCCCTTGAGGAAAGAGAACTTGTACTCGCGCATCCAGATAAGACACGGCAGATAGTAGGAGAGGTACCTGGGAGACGCCGCACGTCAGCTCCTCCGTACTCCCACGAGACCAGACCCGATGATGGGAGCACATACATGTACGCGCTGTCCTTGACACCATGCCTCTCAGCCAACTCGCTGGACCGGCTCATGGTCTTGCTCTTCATATTCTTGGCCCAGCGAGTCCTCCAGTCAGACGCACCCTTTGCTGAGACATAAGCCACGACGCTGTCTATTATAGGTAGGGAGCTGTCGGAGGAGGCGCCAGGGGAGGCAGCGCGAGAACCGATCCGAGAAGCGTTGTTAGAGCGGGCATAGCTGGTAGAGGGACTGATCGGGCGCGGGGAGAAGGTGCCGTGGTCGCAGGGACCTTCGTGTGCGTGGTCGCGATAGAAGGCATCGCCAAGCAGGGCGGTGGTCTCTGAGGGAACCCTGCTGTGGTTCGAAGGGTCGGATGCGGTGTGGGTATAGTTGTGGTTATCGGTTGGGGCGGACTGCGCGGTGGACCCTCCTGCGTCGTCCGAGGACGAGTCTGGGCTCGCGGTGTAGCTCTGGCGTAGGCCGCTCGGGGTCGAAGGGGCGTGGGAGTTCGGGTTGCCGTTAGGAACGGAGGCCATGTTGATACTGTCGACCGTCAGGGTCGAGGCGACCCATATCAGCACTGTTTGCTTGGGGAGACAGGCACTTCAGAGCGAGGTCGAGGTCGAGGCCGGGCGGATGATAAGCCGAGCACGGAGGCGACAAATGGGGACGACGAAGGCGACGACGACGACGACAACCTGATCCCTCGGCCGGGTTGGAATCTGGACCGGGTCGACAATGATAACCCAGGCCACCGATACGTGCAGCAGGACAAAGACCGCCTGCGACAAGATCTGAGAATCGAGATGGGGGATGCGAGACGTGGAATGTGGGAATGTGAGGGGGGGGAAGGGAATTGTTTTACTGAGAAGGGGGGGGGGGGGGAAGGGTACCGTAGTACCATGCATACCATGAGCATATGCTATGGTACTTTGTAGGTTTTGATTGGAATCGTGGTTGCCGCGATTGGGCCGGTCGCCGGGCCGGGGCAACTCAAAACTTTTAGTGGGGACCACATGGTTTTGCGGGGGGTCTACAGGGGGCTCAGGTACCCTACCAGCTAGTCATCCCACTGACAGGCCTTTCACCCCTGCCAAGCGACCACAGCGCCGGTATTCTGCTGCAACCACTTTACATAGTAGCGGTTCATCCCGTCCCGCCCTCACTGTCACTCGGTACACGCCTCTGCTTGTCAGTGTGAACGAGCAGCCCAGTTACAGAGTACACCTGGAGCCAGACGTATGCGAGCATCTCCCAGGAGGCTATACCTGAGTTACATGCATGTAGACGAGCTTTCCGACGTCTTCAGGGCAACCCTTTTACATCTGAAACATACGCTGGCAGTCATTCAACTAACTGCCCGGGTCGGCGACTCCTGCCAAGAAAGAATTGGCAGGGTGGAAGTATAGGACCCCGCCTGTGTGTATTTGTACCCGTGGGAAAGAAGGGAAGGGAAAGAAGAGAAAGGGGGAGGAGGAGGAGGAGGAGGAGGAGGAGGAGAAGAAGAAGAAGAAGAAGAAGAAGGAAGAACCCCCTTGCTATCTCTCGGTGGTCACTTGCACGCAAGACACCAGAATGAGGCCCATTTCCTACCACTCATGCCGCACCCTTGCCACCCCTAGCTAACAAGTCTGAAACGCATCAAAGCCGCAGGGAGGAGGCCTATCTGTAACCCAAGTTTTTGATAACATATTAGAGCGAATTACAGGCCTGTAGGTCGGTTCATATCCCCACACGAAGCCGGCGGCGACAGCAGTGCTGGTGTTGCGGCCCAGGTTTTACCGACAGGCTAAATTATAGAAGCAGACAGACTCCTTCTAACTCATTTCCGGTCTTGATGTATCTCCTAGTGGCAACGAACATCTAGCCATTTCTCACCTCTTGTACCGTACACCAGCTAGCGATGAAATTTTACTATCATGAGGCGCCATCTATCCAACCGAGACTGCTTCCTCAACAACGTGAATTCTCCCTACCAATTTCGTTAGCAGCAAGAAGGAATCACAATGGTTTTCTCTATTATAATATAATTCCAGTGCAACACCCACCTCGACCTGAACGCCGATTTGGAAGTCGAGAAGTATTACCATATGAAGAACAAAGCCTGTCGTAGAATCTTATTAAATAGAAACATCGGGTGACCCTGCAAAGTACGTCTTACACTAGTCTTGGTACAAGTCTGATATGGAAAGATCGATATAAAATCAAGACACCGTCAAGCGCTATATATGTTGTATAACACTACCACTCGTATACTTCTTCGCCGGGGCAGATATCCATCCGCCCCTGGCATTCATGCTGACTAAAGGAAGCTCTATTTGAAATTGGATCACATCGGTGTTAAGGATTCCACAAAGGGGGGACAGAATTAACAGTCATCTGGTAGGCCCTCACGAGCCCTTGTCAGCCTCAGGCCAAGTATAAGTCTTGAGAGACTCCACTGCCGCCCAAATCCCGCTGACTGAACCATTGCATCGATTTCAGCGAGATATCAATAAGGAAAATCACTATATATGAATCCAGTTGCCTGCCGTCTGTCTCTATTACCAAAATCATTCATATCTCTTCTATCCCTTCTGAAAGTGGTCTACGATGTCGACTTCAAAGCTTCTGAAGATCATCCTGGGATCGTTCCAGATTAGCGACCGCAGCAAGGACGGCATAGTGAATCTCGACACGCCTGAGGAGATCATTGCCTACCTCGACGTCTTCCACAGCCATCGTGGGCGGCACGTGTATGTTCCATAACGATAATTGGTCAAAACCCGATGGTCTTCCTTATGCTTCTGCATCTTCTCGAGGCTACCAGGTGCTATATTTACCTCTGTGACTCAGCTATGCCAGATACCATTGCCAATCGTGCTTATGCCCCCAATATCGCAGCCAGTAAAGGGCGTGGCCAGCCCCCGCCGACTCGCAATGACTGTGGTCTAGTTAAACTGCTTGGGAGGTCAGTCTCACATACTTAAGGCTAATATATCGACGGAAGTGATACGGCTGGGCAGTACCTATCTCAAGCGCCTACAACATGTCAGCAACACCTCGGTGTTGTAGGCGCAGCAGCACAGTTCAACATCGACACGAAAGCCATGCACTTCTTTGACCAGAATGGCCCATTCAACACGGGACCGAACATCCGCGTGAGTCTTGACGGCTCTATCGCAGACCTCAAACTTCCAACCGGCGTCAAGATTGACGTTCTCTGCCTCCCCCTGCCAGATTGCGAAACTCCTCCCGAGGAGACCTGCGGGGCTATCGATCAGCTGTATCGGGAGGGCAAGTTCCAGCGCTGGGACGTATCGAACTTCCAAGTGGAAGATGTGGAGAGAATTGTCGCGAGCTGCAATGAGAGGGGATTTGTGCTGCCCAGCGTTTACGAGGGGCACTACAATGTCCTCACCAGGGGCGCCGAGAAGGAGCTTTTCCCCATCCTGAGGCAGCGCGGAATCTCGTATCATGCTTTCGGCTCTTCCGCATCGGGCGTCTTTGCGGGAAATCACAAGACGGCTCGGACCTGCTGGTCGATTCGACTCTTCTGTAGGTCATCAAGTTTCCAAGATCCGTTCGCTTCATTTTCAAAAGAGGTTGTGACATGTCAGACACGAGCTGATCAACGGCTTTTCCAATTAGCACCCCACAGGAAAGTTCTACACCGGCATACTCGCAAAGCCCAAGATCATGGTCGCTATGGACCGGGCGATTGCCTCGACGGCTGAGCACGGGATTGACGCCCACGCAGCTGCCCTTCGGTGGGTTGCCCATCACGGCCACCTTGACCCTAAGAGGGGAGATGCTGTAATAATCAGGAAACCTAGCGCAGCGCTGCTGTTTTTGAGTCTGGACTTGGTTGAAGGGGGGCCTCTACCTGAGGAAGTGCTGCGCATAATGGACGGCCTGTTCGAACAGCTTGGGGGTGAGACGGCTCCTCATTATGGGGTCTAAGGTTTTTTTTCTCTCAGGCACCATGCACAATGATCACTTACCCTTCTGTACGGAAGTCTCAGTCAGGACAGCGCGAAAGGTGCCGCAGAGGGTGCCTTTTCTTCCCTTGTTCCCCCATTCCTCGGTCTAGTATCGGCTCCTGTTGTATCTCACAGGGGAGAGCAGGGCAGAAACGGACGGACCAAGGCAGATATGGAGAGGCTCACGTTCCTCGAGGAGATCGCACCTGACCACAATCAAATACTGTCTTGGGGGTGCATCGTGCTACCTACTTGATAATCTCATCAATCTGTCTCCAACAAGCATACAGCCATGGCGCATTGATAATCTCCTCGACAAGCCACAATCTTTCCCATAATGACCTCCCCACTCTGATGTCCCTCACGCCTAGTAGTACACTGAGGTCCACGCCGATGTTGTGGGTATCATATCGTATCAACCCTTGCCTTTGTACGCCCTGACGCCATGCCACGAATCAGTAAGATCAAAATGCAGTCTCCACAGACCTTCCAGATCCTCTGCAATCTTCGCACAATGCCAACCGTGGATATGTCAGATCGGTGGTCGCTCTTGGCCCGATGCGCCCCCCTCCCCCAAAGTCCGCCTTGCCCTGGCCAGCGATAACGAGAATGTCCTCCTATGAGCTTAGGGGCCTAGAGATTGAGGACGACCAAGGTGTTCGAATGTGACAGTGTATCTATCCTCTTCTGGATGGCGGCTAAGGTCGAGAGGACCGAGTGCGAGCTGGTCTGACCGGAAGCTGAGATTGAAGTCGAGAAACACGACCATTTAACCCAACCTGCGTCATCTGAAGAGCCTGTGCCTCTTGACTTCGATGCTCGCCCTCGCCAAGAGACGTGATGGATCCCGGCATTCCATGAACGGGCGGGTTCTGGTGGCTCGCAGAGGCTCTGGAAGCGCTGCCCTGGCGGCCTCGAGACACGTTAAAAGAGGAGCCGGGATGGTTATTCGCGCGGTAGGTATCGAGCTCGGTCCCGTTCTCCAGCGTGAACCTGCGGTGAAGTTCCACAATCATCCTCATCATGTCGTTGTTGGGTTCCCTCTTGGAGCCGCTCTCATACAGCACACATAGCTTGAGGAAGAAGTCGCGGCTGATGCGACCTCCGAGATGACGCAGCCATCCCTGGGATGCACCCACCCGCTGCCAGAAGTGGGTATTGGAGATCCGGGTGGCGTTCCACAGAGAGAGGCAGGTACGGATACCTTCGGCGACCAGCCTGGTCAGGCGGCGGCTCGTCAGTGGCGGCTCCGTAAGAACCTCGACCATCTGCAGCCTGATAGTCTCATCGGTGTCCTCGTCGACGATGACCTTGTTCGGAGGCAGGTTGAGGATCTTCTGGGGGTCGACGACCAGGTCCCCAATACTAGGGGCTGGCATGCCTGGAGGGCGTTCGGCGAGCGGGAAGAGGGTCACCGGGGCATCATTGTCGTTCCTGCTGAAGCTACGACTGCCCGCAGCGTCCTCGGGAGGGACAAACTGCGGCTCGGCCCTCGTCCAGTGTGGCTGCGCATGCTGTTCGGGCTCTGGAGCGTCTCGGGACAGAACCTTGAAGCTCTTGGCCCGCTCGCGTTCGAGCTCGCTGCGACCCCAGGAGCGGGTAATAGGACGCCTTGGGTGCTTCGGGGGCATATTGGGGCCCGTGCCGGGCTCTAGGCCAGTGTTGGGGCGGTGAAACTTGCGGCGGGCCCTCGAACGAGAGGTCTTGGGCTTGGTGCGGCCCATGATGACGAAGACTGTGAGAGCTTTGAGTCACCCTTGATCAGCTTGTTTACCCAGGGGGCAGTCCAGAGGGAACTTCATCTAGAATGCTGAATAGTCCAGCAGCAGGTGCGACTGGGTCGAAGAAGGGACTGCCCTTCGCAAGACCACGAGAAGGAGATGCGAAGGGTCACAGGGAATTTCTGCGTCGCTGCCGCAGCCCGTGGTTTCCTTGAAACTCTTGGAGTCGAGGTCCTCCGCGCAGGAGAGAGACAGAGACACAATAGAGGAAAAGAGAGAGGGAGAGAAAGAGACGGAGACAAGAGAAAGAGGTGGCTTCCTTGAGCCACGTTTGAGTCACAGCCTCGGCCGCTCGACGAGAGCTTCGAAGTCGAAGAGCTGTCGGGACGAGACGAAGCCGTCAGACTGTACCGTTGGGCCTCTGACAGGCTGCGTAGATAAGCAGCTGTCGCGTTGTCTGGTTCCTGTGTCCGGTCACGAGAAGGCTGGGAGGGCTAAACCTGAGAGACTGATGAGTGGTTCTGTCGACAGTGTCAACCAGTCACCGGCAACGCGACACAGGCGACAGCGGCCAGCAGGGATGGACGCGTTATCGACGCGCCGCTACGCGTGGGGGAATAGGAGCAGGACGTGCCAGTGACCTGGGATGGGACAGGGCGTGTAGGTAGGTGGTGAGAGTTGGAGCCTGGAGGATATAACGAGCCTCGGCAGATGGCCGTGGGGAATGCGCGTATGCTGAGATGCCGTCCAAGGAGGTGAGGTCGTGACGATGCTGTGCACCAGGCGGGTAGTGTCCAGGGCGATGTCAGTGGCAGCTGTTAGAATCCTGGCGCTAGGCAGGGTTCCCGATGCCCTTCAATTTCAGCAACAGTACCATACGGTAGTAGCCCTTTGTTTCTAGTGGCTCCCCCAGGTGGAGGATGAAGGGGGGAGGGCAATGTACTTTCTGTACTTTCCGCTCTTTTACTCAACTACCCACTTGTACGGTTAGCGTGCTTGGAGCGCAACGCATTGCTTGTTGGGGAGACCAACACACACGTACACCGGGTCGATGTTGGACAGTATATCTCTGCGGCCATGTATTTAGTGCTGTTGCAGGACGGTGTGCAGAATTGATTAAAAAAAAAAAGGGGGGGGGGGGCCTCCAGAGGCAAGCAGGCAAGGCCCCAACACTGGCGTCTAGGATTTGCCCTCCGGGGCTTACTATGCTGTCAAATTGACCCATAACACTGGACAGTGTCCAAACATGGCTGAGAACAGAAACGGGGGGTGAAACCGTGTATCCTGCATACTACTGACTGTTACCACGATATACCAATGCCCCACAAAGCTGATTCGATGGTCACCGTAAAAGCGGTCGTCGGCCTACGCCATAGGAATGCTCATTCTAACGAACCAGAGTGGCCGTCAATGTTATGGCCCGGGTCCACGGACGATGATCCTGACACGGTGATGGTCACAGACGCGATCTCTGACTTAGTCCCCTTCATCCACTTCTCTCACAGTGACTGGAAAGTACCTCGGGGAAGCCTATAGGTCTGGTCACGGTCGCCCCGGCTATCGCATCCGTTATGTCTCGCCGTCTAGTCTTCAGAACTGTCAAAATTCTGTCCAAGCGATCTCCAAGGATCTTGGACCCATCCCCCCCTGGCGATCCCTTCACTCGCACTGCCACCCTTTCCCCCTCTCCTCTTGTTTCTCCTCTTCGTGCTTACTTCTCTTTACTTGCTTTTTATATCACTTCTTTTCATCAAGGCTATTCACTTATTTCTACACGATATAATATCAAAGGGGGCGGGATTCTGAGGCTTACTGCTTCTGTGGTATGGACGAGGGAAGCATGCGCGACGGTCGGAAAGCTGTGGTGGAAGTTGCACATTCAGGTACAATGGTTATCTTTATTGCGATGATTACCTAAAGTAGCAGTGGCATAAGAAAGCTGTAAAGTTAGGGCAAAAGTCAGTCACGGTGTACGTAGATTTCTGATGGGGCGCATACGAGGACAGCGAACATATACACATGGAGAGTTATGACAATTCATAGCTGTGATGCATCGTCGACGAATAATAATGTATATGTTTGCATGGTTCGAAAAGAACAGGCGGCTATAGTCTGTCCGTTAACGGGACGTGGAATGCTGCTTTACACTAGCAATCCTGGGAGATTGGTTCGGCGCTTGGGTATATATCTCGCCGCCTAGACTTGAACATGAGAGACAAACTAATACAGCATTGATGAAGAGCGGCAGGGAGTAACTGTGGCAGGAAGGCAAGGGGTTTAGGGTTGCCGCAGTGAATCTTCCACGGCAACATCCTATTCTCTTGCAAACGGCAGCTGTCGATAGCTTCCTTTTCTCTTCTCTGCAGGCCGAACAACAATAAAACCTGTAAACCCATCTATGTTGCCACAGTAACGCAGCCTCTAGGGTCTTCAGCGACTTGCAACAGAGCGACGAGTGAGTGTTATGATCATATTTTGGTCGTAGGGCAGTACTATGACTTGTGGGATTATAATGATAATGAGCCATCTTGCTGCCCCTTCTATAGCCATGGTCGTGGTCATCATGATAGTTTGGCAATCAACCTCACGAACCGCATCAGGCCAGATGAACAAGACAACATATAAGCAATCGGACGGCAAGGTCAGGTCCTGTGTGGTCATGCTCGGTTGGGTTCGGAATATATACAGATCACATACATTACTTACCATAACAATCTCGGGATTAACTAGGAAATTAGAGAGGCCTGGTTGGAATGCCCAAGGGTCGAAGAATCGATATTCGATATGGAGAACCCCCCCGGTGTGCTTCTAGTCCCCCCCCCCCAGCCCCCGCAAAACCCTGTGGCCGAACCCACGTGTCGTCCCGGACAATCCGAGGACCCCCTCGTGGCCTGCCCTGCTGCGGTACACAACCAAACAACCCGCCCTCTATCAGCACCCAAGCCGGGTCGGTGACAGACAATGAAACGCCGCGCACCCAAGTCGCCCCCTTCTGCGCCCGACCAGGACGGGCCTCGGCGGCGGAGACAACCCCAGATTAGCTGTAATTTCTGTCGCTCCAAGAAGCTCAAGTGTGACCGCGCCCAGCCATGCTCCAACTGCACCAGCAGAGGCATTCCATGCGGCGGCCAGTCTCTGCCTGCCCCCTCCAGCGCTCCTGGCTCAGGGCAAGTCTACACCTCAGTCTCCCTTCCCCTGCGTTTATCGTCTGTCATTCATAAGGGGTAACAACTCTCTCACTCTCTCTCTCTCTCGCCCTCACAGACCATCCGCCAGCCCGGATGTCATCGAGAGACTGCGCCGCCTTGAGGATGCCGTCTTTGGCCCTTCTCCAGCCCCGGATCGCCACCATGCCACTGGCACTCAGCACCGGTCCTCCGCCCCCGATGACACCCTCACCCCTTCCTCTTCTAGACCCTTGTTGGACCGCTCCTCAGCCGAGCTGGACTGCAGCCATGTTGGCGAGCCCTTGGTGAGTGCCACTTCCGTTGTCGCTCTCGTTTTCACCTCCTCCCCCTCCCTGGCGGATGTGTCACCTCCAGGTCCTTTACTCAGCGCCCGTTGCTCATCTCGACACACCCCCCTCTCATTGAGCTTTCATGCACCCTGCTCACGATGCCGGATCCATATCGTTGACGTACTATCACCTGGGGCAATATACAGGCCCTGGACGACTGTGACACGTTCACCTTTCGCGTCACCAGCAGTGGCGAGTATACCAACGCCAGGCATACTTCAGTCCGTTGTATAGACCTGCCCAGTCGGGAGGACGCGCTGGCCTTGTTCAAGGACTATCTTGAGAACTCCGACTTCCACGTCGCGAATATCCTACACCCCCCCACCGCCCAGGCCATGGTGGGTGACGTCTACACACAGCTGCGGCTAGGGCAGAAGATCGACCTAGGCCCCGCCGCCTTCATCCTCAGCTTTTGCGCCGCCAGTGCCTTCTTCTGGGATAGCGACTACCCCGCCCAGTTCAACTTCCTCTCCGAAGACAGCGCTGCAGCCCAGTCACATGCCTGGAGATCTGCCTCCTGGGATCTCCTCGACCAGGCCCAGCGCTCTGCTTCAAACACCCTCCATATCATTCAGGCCAGGCTCATCCTCAGCGATCTCCTATACAACATCGAGGGGACGACTACCCGCTTCCGCTACCTCCACAGCTGTGCGCGCGCGGCAGCCTATGAGATGAGGCTCCATCTGGTGGACTTCCCCGGCAATGAGTCAAGCGATAGTCCGTTGCTGCGGGAGATGAAGAGGAGGACCTGGTGGTATCTCGCCGCTACCGATTGGTACGTCGCAGTCTCCTTACCGTCAGGGCATCGCGCCCCCCCCCCCCTCCGCCCCAATGCCACGGCGGCCCTGCTCACCAGTTCCTCTAGGCTTTTGTGCTACATGGGTAATAACACAGATCGTATCTACGCCGTCAACCCAAGGCACATGAAAGTGAATTACCCGAGCCATGTCGTCGGCTCCGACCAGTTCGCTCCCTCCTACGGCCCCTGGTCCGAGACTGCCTCGTTACACATGAACGTTCGCATCCGCCTGGCTGAGATCTCTCGTGAGACGGTTGATGCCCTGCCGTTGGGATCGGACGACATAGACACCCTGCCATACTCCAAGATTGCAGCGCTCGACAGGAGCTATGAGCAGATCCTGATCGACTGGCCCCCCCTGGACGTCCACCTTTCCTCGCATGATGTTGCATCGAGGAGGATCGCCTTGCAACGGTCCATCGGCATTCTCTCCGTCCACGCCCGACGGGCCAGGCTGCTGAGATCATTGCTCCAGATCAAGAGCATGCCGGAGAAATTCGAAGTCTTCCGCAAGACTTGTCTGAACTCGGCCGAGGCTGTGATAGACATCGCGACCACTGTGCTGAGCGAGGCTGTCAATACCCCTTCCTCCACCGGATCAGCCATCGCAATGCAGATGCGCAAGGGCATGACTTCACAGCGCAGCCCCCACCGCAGTGGGCTGGTCATCAATCATGTATGTCGTCCCTGTGACCAGTATTCTCCCCTCTTCACGTTACTTTCTATCCAACCCCATCACAACCCCAATGCAAGTCCTGCCGGGACCGACTACTGAAGACAGGTGATGTAGCTCTTCCTGGCATGTGCCGTCCTAGCCACAGACCCTTCGCTCAGGGGCGGATCGCAGGGTGATGCCTCGAATTTGGATGCTGAAACGGAGCGGAGGCGGTCGCAGCTAGCGAACGCCTGTCGGCTCCTCGAGAAGGCAGGAGAGAAGAGCCCTATGGCACTGGGCATGCTGCAGCGCCTGATGGGGGTGCTGAGGAAACACCGTGTGCACGGCGTGGAGGGAGAGAGGAATGCTCTGCCCAACGTACAACAAATGAAGGGATCATTCGAGCCTGGCACGTACGTGGCCTCGAGAGACGTGCCCGCGGGCCAGCAAGGGCAGCTACCGGGCGAGCAAAATATAGTGGCGAATCCCTCGGGTTTTGCCGCTGGCCAACAACAAGCAATCCCTCAGCACTGGACCTGCGACACGACGGACCCAAATGGCGTGGCCGGAATCTGGAACGATTTTATCGGGACAAATCCCACCGACAATGGATGGGATCAGCTTTTCGCTGACCTCGATTACCTGAACAGTAGCATATGATAGCTTCTTGATACCATTCCACTTTTGATGCATTGAAAACCTTCGCCTAACAGGAGGCTCCTCATTTATTGTCTCTTTAGAGAGGACGCCGGAGGGTATTTGCTAAGGGAACGAGTTCGGAATCCTCGAAGCTATTTTTTGGTAGCCGGTACCACCAGCACTGAGCAACGGAGGTGACCTTTGTCTGTGTGGTGAGCTACATTAATTTGGGTTACATTCATCATACTTGTCTCTCGAGTCTTTGTTGAGACCCCATCTGAGGACACACTGTTTTGCTAACACCGGCTTCGAACATTTTCTTCTTCTTTTGCCATATGACAATTCCAATCTTGTACGATTTTACTAAATACCACAAGCTTTCTATCATTATCGATTTTTACAGGTACTTAAGTATTCCAACAAAGTTTCTTCCTACCCTCCAACTGGGGTCCCTCTGATCAGCCTCCATTCGCGAACTGTCAGACTTGCGACAACGCTCTTCATCCTCAGAACTTAAGACGAATCAATCATGTGGTACACAGTCTGATATCAATTATGCTGCAAACATTGCCGCGACGCCTGTTCTGGCACCAGTTCTGTGCCTTGCACCCGGTCCGCCAGCACTGGCAAAGAATGTGCAGAGGAGAAAGTCAGCGGCAGAAGGGGTATAACCTGTTGTCGGTCGTGTAAGTCTGGGAGTGGGCGGAATTGTTGGCGTAAGGTAACACCTAGTTTGAGAGTCTGGAATTAGGTAGCTGTAGAAACTATCGTGCTCGTGGACGCCTCGGATACAATATGTAGCCTGAATAGATCGATGAGCCAAGATTACAGTCGCGGTGGGTGCTGCCTCTCTCTCAACTTATTTCTCGAGGTCCGATCATAAGCAGTGGACCTCTGACGGCCCGCCGCCGGGGGGGGTGATTGGGGGTTGTTATTCACTAGATACACTCTTACACACACTTGTACCGCTCCCATGTCTTTCTTCCTCAGACTTGAGCCTCATATTCGCAACGCTGTGTGCCAAACATATATTACATACTAAAGCCAACTGGAAGCTATGACCATGTCCCATTAGCGGGACCAAAGTAGCCAGTCGAAGGCATCTGCAACCACGGTGTCCCATTATTGTCCGCTGTGTTCTGCCAGACGTCGTTTCCCCACCATGAAGGGAACTCGACGCCAGGGCCGTACGTCACTGCGAAGAAAATGACAATGCCAGAGATTGCAAGCCCCTATATGATAGATGAACGTCAGAAGGTGCGGCATAGCAGTTTGACTGGGTCAGACTCACCGAATCTAGAGCAGCAGCAAGGACGTAATTGTATTTCGTCCTTAATTCAGATCAGCTTTAACCATGACAGATATACGCATCTTCGATACGGAGGGGGCACAAGATGCAGCAGGTGTTCACTAATTCAGCATGAAATACGGCCCCGAGGCTGTATCTGCAGGGACAGGTAACTTACCACCAAGCGCGGAATTGATTGAAGATAATCTTGTTGAAGATCAGGTTGACGATGTACCAACTGGAGTAGTTGATACCCGTGGCAGGTGGGACATTGTATGTTCCCACGAAGATGAGCGGCCAGTTGATCTTCCGTACGAAGTCTGACCTTGTCCTCTTCCATATGTAATAGGTAATAGGCGGCAGCAATAGCCCGATCCAGAAAAAATGCAGCTATGCGAGCACCGTTGTTAGCGGGTGCGATGCCCAAGGGCTCGCTAAGGTTGGGAATGGACAAAATCTTACCAGGCCTGAGTAGATCATCCCAGCAGAATAGAGCCGAGCTGGTCCAATGAGACCCCAGATGATCGAAGAGCTGTAGACCGTCAATCCGTTCGGGCACGTGAAACCGTTCGGCTGATCATCATCGCAGATCCCATCGACGTTCCCAAGCATCCACAACGTCACGCCCACTTGAGTCAAAGCACCCAGAATTGTGGCAAGTCCCTGCGCAAAGAAAAGGGTCCTCGATGGGATTTTGAGGTAGTGTGCTAGCTTCACTGTTCTCGAGTCAGCTGAGATTTTCGAAGGCTTTTGGGGCTATTTTTGGTGGGGGGGGGGGGGGCAAGCTGCACAGAGCTATCCCCACACGCTCAGTGTGACAGGCAAACTATTGTCTGTAGCATAGTAGTGTTGGAGAGGACGTGACGAAGGTTCAGAGTTGGATTACCAGGGTAAACTTACTGTCCTGGGCGAAATACAGTCCCTGGCCCACTACATCCGTGGACAGAATCTTGAATAGCATAGTCGCGATGGGCTTGCCCTGAAACATGTAACCTCCGATGAACTCAGCGAGCACGTTGATTTGATTCGCATCGACGTTGGTAACGCCCTGAATCATTCCGCATGGGACCATGTAGACGGCCGGAATGATAAGGGCCAGGACAATGCCGTACACCGGGAGGCCCGTGTGGAACACCTCTGTCATGGCGATGCACAGGCCGAAAACGACAAGGATGATGGAGATCCACCACCAGATGGGCACCTTCTTGTAAGCCTTCATCAGCCGAGCATGGATGTCGAGCTTCAAGGAGCCCCTGAAAGCGTGCACCAATTCGTCCCAGTGGAAGAAATAGACGTGGGAGAGAACACTAGTGATGGAGGCGAACGACAATCCGTAGACGAACGCAAATGTTGCCGGGAGATAGGGAGGGCTGTAAGCCTTGTATTTGGCTTCGTCGAAGTTCTGACCGGTGATAACCTTGGATGGGTCGTACTCCAGTCCGAAGCGATCGTACACATCTGCCGTACAAAACGGCAGGTAAGCCGTGAACCAGGTATTCGTGTAGTAGATCGCTGGCGTAATAACCCAAAAAAAGAGCGCAAAGCCGAAAAAGACGTTGACGGCAGCCCAGTGAGGGCTGAGAAGCGGGTTTGTGTTATAGGCGACCATAGACCAGTCGAAAGTCAGCGGAAAGAGTCCCATTCCAGTGACCATGCCGAATACTTGGTTTACGGCGACGTTGTTCGGCGCAATCCAACAAATCCAGGTGAAGTAGCTCAGGCCTGTGAAAATCAGCCCGGGAAACCAATACCATATAAAGGCAGCCCCCCCAACGACCATGAAGAACTTGATGCGGGTGATCCTCCAACCGTCCGCAACCGCATTAGCTCTTGAGTGCAGAGAGCTCAGGAGAGCGACGTTGCTCAGCACGCCGGGCCAGATCATGCTTGCCGGTTCGACCAGCCATCGCGCACTCAGCCCGGCCACGCCGTAGCCCAGCAGCTGACAGCACAGGACGACCATTACACTAAAGCCAGTCTGCAAGGTGAAGCCATATAGCTTCGCTGCTTGAATGATATTGGTCGAATCTGCCGAGCCGAAGCCGAAGGAGACGTTGCTCATAATGGTGACAAGTGCATGTTCCTTGATGTTGAAATGCCTGTCGGGGTTGAGGCGGCTGATAGGAAGCAGGTGGGCAAGGCCCACCCCAAGAGGGAAGGCCAACAGCTCGGCCACCAAGGACACGATGTGGACTCCGGGGTAGCGCAGGCTGAAGAACTGGTTGACTCCGGCACCCAGAAACACGAACACCTTGGGGCACGTGTCAGCTAGTCCTGGCCAGTGGTCTCTGGAAGGGCGGGCTAAGAGCCCGTATGAACTTACGACACCCAAGAACCAGGCCCGAAAAGTATTGACCGGCATCTCTGTATCGTCGTATTCAGGAACCACCGCTCGTACAGCTGGGAAAGGGCTTGTATCGGCTTCCCAGTCGCCCTCGACGTCGTCTTCCGCGATGACTCGGGCCAAGTCGACCTCAAGCTCTGCCAGGTGTCCATTGAGAACCTCAGTTTCGGCACTGTCGTGAAGACTGTGAATCCCTTTCTCGGATTGAAGGTTTCTGGTTTCAGAGGGGGTCTCATCGGCCTTGTTGGCCACGTCGAGGCTCTTCTCCGTGTCCATGTTGACCCTGAGTCGTCCGTAGACACTGGCTGTGCAAGGCGTGACTGGAGAAGTGCCCTGCGACAAGTGTTGTCCGAGACTGTTCTGCACTTCATCATATATCAGATGTAGTATACGGCCCGGCCCATCTTCTTAATCTTCTTATCATAGTGACATCGCAGAATTATATCCAGCCCTACCTCGACTTCGTCCGGCAGATACGCACCGCACGCGTACATATGGACCCCACCTCACCCTATCACCCCCATTTTATCATAAGCCCACTTTGTATTTTATAGTACTGCTTTATCGTTCATAACTTCAGGGTCAGGCCTTGAGAAGAAGTTGCCGGTCCCATGGCCCACCCGCTTGAGCCAATAAGCGCCGCCTGCTTTATCAGGGGCAAGCACCGGGACCTAAGTGTAACCACACCGCGCCGGGCCGCAGATGTGCCCACCTAAGCACACGGGGCATGTGAATCCGCGCAGAATTGGAGAAGGTATGCACCTCTGGCGAGGTTATTTCCACAGGTTGAAGGTCAAAGGTGCAACTCACGTTGCTCATGGACTGAATCATAGATACCGGGGGGGCCTTTTCACATATGGAGGATAATTACTATAGTGGGGGCTCACCGTCGGTCGCAACTCTCTTCTGGATCAACTAACAGCTCGTCGGAGGTGGGCGACCGAGTGTAGCCCCCTTCGTACCTTGAGTCTGGGCTCATTGCGCTATAATGAATAACATATTTTATACTGGAGAGATAAGGATATGTAAGTCGCAAAATTGCCATCTGACATTATGTATGCTTTGATCTGGCCAGACAGGCACTGTATGGAGCTTTGAGAGACAGAAAGTGATTGTACAGATTTGGAACCATATACAGCCTTCCTTCCGGATTGCGACCTCTTCCTCACCTCCCCCTCCCATAATGCAGGATTCTCTGTTCAAATCATCGAAACGTAGTTCATAAGACACCAGGAAGGATTGATTAACCAGAACTAAATCCCAGTGTAAAGCATTCCAGACTCGAGGTATGAGGTGATGATCTTCTCTTGAAATTTCGACTTCCTGAAAGCTCATTTCTGAGAGCGGAGCTTGATGTTCTGGTAGACTAGTCCTTCTCGCCTTGCGCCTTACGGACGGTGTTGGTATCATTCTTCTCAACGTCGCTCCCCGTCATTTCTTCCCCCTCATTCGCTGTATCCTCTCCATCGCCTGATCCAGGTGCCGAGCCACCTTCCTCATCGCGTCTTCGCACCTCGACCCTAGGCTCTGATTCCGCTCCATGTTTCTCCTCCTTCCTTTGTAGTCCTTTGTCCTTGATGAAGAACATCAGCAGCCAGCAACAGCTGATGCATCCGATCCAGAAAAAGAAGACGGATCTCGATGCCAGCGTATAGGTGTCGAGAATCATGTCCTTCTGTGTTACAGAAAGACCCGACAGGTCTGGCACCGAGAAAACCGACGACTTGATTTTATCGGCTACGGTCTCAGGTATGACCGGCGGAGAAGGCAGCTTGTTGATCACGGTGTTCGAATACAATGCTGAAGCAACAGCTAGACCGCAGGCGCCGCCGAGCGAGCGGAGGAAATTCCGGGAGCTGATGACAACAGCTCGATCCGCTTTTGCTGAATGGGCTTGGGCAGCGACGAGCGTAGGTTGGAAAGTAAAGCCTACTCCAACGCCCTGTATAACCAAGGTCACGATCATCCCAGCCAGCGGAAATGTCCTGGAAAATCTGCTCTCGACAACTGCTGCGGTGACCCAGAGCGAAAACCCCGCCCAGATCACCTCACCATATCTGTTGAGCCGGGACATGTATTGGCCGGAAGCAACTGATGCCACCGATTGCGGCAGCACAACGGGAAGAATCATCAGGGCGGATTGTATCACCGTCATCTCTCGAACGATCTGATAGAAAAGCGGGAGATAGTATAGAATGCTATAATAAGCCAGTCCACTTGCCTAAAGCATTAGCGATCGTTCTATCATGGACCTCCTTACTTATCTGAGGAGCTCGAAGCCTTTCCATACAGCACACACGAGCACAGCGGTGCCGCAGGTCAAACAGCTTCAGCGTGTCCTGACATAGCAGTGTTCCACAGGGGTCAGATAGGATGAAAGGGTTGTGTCAACTCACATCAAGAAGTTTTGGACCATCATTGCGGCCAACGCCGGCTTCTTGAACAGGCGAACTGCATAGCTGCGTCAATTCCCCGAAGAGCAACGAGGCTCACGCGGCCTGGGTGAAGAGGTGGTGGATCGATTAACCTACGGGGGAACATGGGAAGTCTAGCCACCTTCCATTCGTTCAGCCCAAATAGGACGAGGAATGAAGATCCGATTGTCAGCATGGCGATCACCATCGGCGAGTTGGCTGCAAACTCGGTGCCTATTCCGGATATAGGAATGAGTAGGAGAATCGTGCCCACTGAGCTGAAGAATATTCCCAAGTAGTCAATCTTGGCCAGCTTCGTCCTCAATGGTTCCGGCGGGATGGTCTGCGGTGGCAGCAGGACATACAGAACCAACCCTGAACAGACAGCCAATGGACAGAGCAGCCAGAACAAGGCCCTCCAGGTGACCCTTTCGGCAAATGCGGAAGAGATGAAGGGCCCGATGGCATTGCCTAACCCAACGAATGATCCGAGAATGCCCATGAACTTGCCCCTCTGCTTCAGGGTGGTCACATCTGAGACCACCATCATGGCCAGGGCCATATTGCCCCCCGTGGCAATGCCGCTAATTGCTCGGAAAGCAAACAGTTGGGGGCCGGTCCTGGCGAACGAGCAGAGCAGATCGCCGAGTCCCAACAAGCCGAGGCTTGAAATGAGCATGACTTTGCGCCCGAAGATGTCGGAGAGTCTGCCATAAAGCACCTGAAATGCGGTATTTGCGATCAGAGAAGATGTTCCGGCCCATGTTATCGTAGATGAACTGTTCAGGTCACGGCCGATGGTGGGCAGAACAACGCCGATAGATTGTTGGTCGATGAAGGTGATCAAGAGCGCAGAGGCCAAGGCGCAAAAGACGATGACGAGGCGACCAGTGGGCAAGATGTTGGTTTGGTCGTGCAATGTAGGCTCGGATTTGGCCATGTTGAACGGCGGCGGTTCCTCGAGGACATGGATATGCCAGTGTGGAGATAGCTTATGCGCCTAGCCTCGCCCTTGGGATAAATATTCGTCTTGTGCCGTGCGAAACGTCACGGTGACCGACCTATATATTTCTGAATATCCAGGGTGCCCCGGCTGCTCATGGGATACGGAAGAGAGAAAAAAAAAACGTTGGCCTGCTGCTGAATGGGGCAAAAACATACCGTGCAGGGTTGAGCCTTCGTGGGCCACTGGGCGAAGATAAGCAAGAGGATTTGAAATGGCGACAAACGGCGCCGGAATTCGGCGCAGGAGGTAGGGGGGGAAAAAAGAGAGAGGAAAAAACCCCTGGTCGCGAATGCCCAACATGTACCTACGAAATCCCGACAGAACGTGGCGGGATCGACAACTGGCGCCGCCGGATAGCCGGAAATACGGGACCTTACCTACTACTATGGGAGGCTCACCAACACCGCCAGACCGCCAAGACGGCGTCACGCCCTTTGCCGGTCCGAACGAGGAAGGTGGGTGAGCTGCCGTCATTGAATCTTGTGGCCGATTTGACCAAGGTCAGTAGTGCACGAAGATGGCGCTGAAGGTCGTGTTCAACTTGCTGGAGACCGAGGAAAGCTCATTTACAGGGCTCGAGGCTTATTAAGAGATGTTCGAAGTTTGTACAGTACAGCTAACACTAACTTGAGCAATGCCCATCTTGGAGGCAGACATCAAGTGTATATTTCTAGGGGTTCGAGAACTTTGCACCATACTGTGGCATTGTATCGTTCTTGCGTTATCGTCATCGGTGATCGACTATTGCACCAAATACATACACGAGGGCTGTGGTAAGGGATTTATCCACTGACAACTCCCGGTTACTTGTTTTCTGTAGAAGGTCTTGGAGGTCGACTTGGAACTCACGGTTCGCGCAGGGTCAGTTAAATTTCCTTCACTCGTATTTTTGTGGGGTCCCGTAATGAACACGGCAAGCCGTTCCGGAGAGTCCAATTCGAAAAAATCCCAGCACGAGCCAACCTTCAGCTTGTTTACGCTGGGAAGTTACCGGTGGGCGGGATCGCAGTACTCTTGAGTCTAGCGGTGCTTCAGCCGCCCCTCAATGACCGCAATGAGATGCAAGCACCTCTATCCCCTTTCGCTGCTGAGATATAGGCCGTTGGGTCCGGCTGGAGGTTGCAGGCAGTGACATGCAGGCCAACAGTGCCGGAGGGCTCGCGTACGACAGGTGCGCTCAACTGCGGACGTTGCTTGATGAGGCAACGCACTGGGTTCAAGACACGCGAGGCATGTAAGTCACCTAATTGTTTTTAATATTGAACGTATTTCAGCTGCTCGCTGCCCACTTTGTAGGTGTTTCTTGCACCGTCTTCAAGACATTCCTCGTTCCCTCCCCATGACTATCCCGCAAGTCCCGGAGAGGCTGGACTTTAGCATGGTTCTGCAGGCTCCGTACTGTCGTGTGGACGGTGTAGCCCCTGGGCAGAAGCTGTACCAGAAGCTCCAGGGCGATGAAGCCGGAGCCACCCGTCACCAGGACAGGCCTCCTGTCCTGGGCACCGGGCATGACTGTTGATATTGCTAGGGGTTGAGGGAAGCACGGGCACTTGGAACTCTTAAGAAGCATTCAACGAGTTGGTCGGAACTATCAGATAGAGGACAAGTAGGCTGTAGAGCTCCTGAGCTTAGACACGGCCTCCTGTAGGAGATTGTACGTAAGCAGTGAAATGGGCTGTCTTCGAGCTTCGTGTTCAGGGAGGTAGAGGGTTAGGGCTACGCGAGGATGAGTATAACCACCCCCCCCCCCCTACCTTTTCACCCTCCCAACACACAAATGAGAAGGCGTGAAAGAATGAGGTCCAACCGGACTTACACCTGAGGTTCTTGGTCGTGTGATGTGGAGACTAGGAAGACGGGCGAGGATGTGATGGTAGCTATGTATCATATCAATTTTCATTTGATGATTTTTATTTATTTATTTATTTATTTAATGTTTTCAATGCCCCGGGGACCCCCGTCTTAGTGCCCAGGTGGTCGACGTTCGAATGCAATGATTTGCAGATTGGGGCGTCAATTTGCAGCGCCCTACCCTGCCTGTCTGAAGTCGTCACGATGAGGCTTATGGTGAGAATGGCGTTCAAGAGGGCCTACAGACCAACAAGTCAGACCATGGTGTGGAGCCAGATGTTTGACGCGGGGCCTCTGCTGCACTCGAAGCTAGAATCAGGTGTGCACACGAGGGCCACCGAGGAGACGGTCAACGCCCTGGCAGACTGCTGACTGGCCCTGCCCGGCGACCGTCATCCGATCATAAGCTTTGCGGCCGGGATTCGCAGACCCGACAAGCCTGTCCCCGGGCGCGATAATGAGCAGGACGCACTGCACCTTCGCGTGCTTGAGTGTTCTCGCCTGCAATCTGTACGGCCAGAGTCGGAAGAGCTCAGGAAGGCCGGCGCCATACCTCGACAGTCTCCAGCGTATCTGGCTGGAACAGACGAGGGACAGACGTGCGGTGCCAGATGGACAGGACGTCGCCGAGGTCAAGGAGCTGCGACCACGTTTTACAGGCTGGGGCCCCGGGTAGGTAAGCACTGTGCCGCACGCGCAAGCAAGCAAGCAAGCAAGCAGCTCGAGGCCCAGAGCCGCGTAGCATCGCTGACAAAGCGCACTCCGTATAGGCCTAAACCATCATGGCCTCAGGAGTGCTGAGGTAATCCCGTCTGCCCGACAACAAAACAACCCGTTTCAAGCAGGTCTTGTGATGCCGCCCTCCCATGCCACTTGCCCGTCGACGACCGGCGGGTGAGGCCCCGCTGGCGTGTGCTCTTCGTCTGGGGCTGCCCAGGTGAGTAACACCTGAATGTGAACTCGAGGATCAAGGTAGCAGGGCGGCTCTGGATATATATGGCCGTAGGGACGTACATAGTATGGTTGTTTTGGGGGGGGGGGGGTGGAGGACGTTGAGGTACAGTGTCGGATCCTGGCGTGGCATAGGCGGGAGGGCCCGTCTCTGTGCTAAGTGCTGTGCTTCGTGTTGAAGTCATGAGCAGCAGTGGATGTCGCGATGATCGACATGGCTAAAATAGGTCTGGATGTCCGAATCTTGCATTGCTCGGAACACTGTCGGCGGTAGAGATCGTATTATGGGCTCCGCAGCATGTGCAATAGTACGGAGTAATTCATGCTGATCCGTCCCACGAGGGTTCATCACCCTGGCGCCCTGGGTTCCCAGACCCACGGGCCGCCCTTACATACATGGTAGTACGATGGGTACACAGCTGTGGCTTGCGTGCGGTCCACCATCCTCATTGCTTGCCGTACGTGGCTGCAAAGGTCCCATTGGCCCACTGGAGCCCGCTCTGAACCTAGTAAGATGTAATTACTTGTTTCAAAAATGTCACGGACGGGCGCTTGAGCCTCGCATCTGCTTCCACGGTACCATAGTACAAAGCATCACCCCAGCATCAGCATCCCCCCCACTGCTAAACGCCTCCTAGTCAGCTACCATGTACGTCCGTACAGCTTGCTGCACCGGCATCTGACAGCACTATCCCATAAGCGCGGTTCCCTTCTCTTTCTGGGGATCGTGAGACGGAGCATGCGAGGCAAGGGGGTTTTGCCATGCCATGCCATGCCATGCCATGCTATACCACGCTACGCCTGGCACAAGCGTCCACGCCTTGACGGACCGGACTCGTGCCGTCAGGCGGAATACGAAGTCGACGCGGGCTCCAAGATGAGCCGACTGTCCAGACTTCTGGATGCCCCTGCCTGCACCCCAGAAGTTGTCGCCGCCAGCGACTGTGGCGCAGTGGGAACAGGATGGCCTCCGCCCGGAGTGGTGGTACCATAGGGTATCGCCGGCGTCACGCTCTCGTTCCAGCCTACTGCACTGCCCTGCATGCATATCGTCGGTCGACCTCACGTGGATACCCAAGCTGGGGCCTAGTGGTCACTCTGCCAATAACGGTGCCTCTGACTGCCCCTGGCTGCCGAATAGGGTCCCAAACTCCTCAGCCCGTATACGGACGGCGCCCACGCCCCAGCTCGAGAGGACTGACAGGCATGGGAAATCACCACAGTATCCCCCCCCCCCCCCGACTCACATGGCTCTCCATCGCCCCGGGCCGGCCTCCTCTGGCCTTGGCCTGGGCCTCTCGAGATCCTAGGTGGGCACAGAATAGGTGAATGGGGTCACCGGCTTGGGGTCTCGACTGGTCTCAAATCTGCGACCTGCTCGACGCGCCGCGTGTTCCAGTTCCCGGCCATCCGACCGCCTTCTGACAATGCCATGCCCCCTGCCACACCCCAGCAACCCCTGCCAACCACCTCGGCAATTCCTTGGCAAATAGTCTATCCTCCTTAAGCTCAAAGGGCCCTGCCCGCCTCTGATGCAATCTCGGGTCTCCTCGTCCTCGCCGTCAGGCTCTGCTACCTACCTGCCTACCTTTTGACCCTGTTTCCTTCACCTGTGCAAACACACATCAAGTAATCATCGTGATCCGGAGTGCCTCGTCACGGCAGGTCTGCTTCACAACCCCCCCCCCCCCTGCTTCAGGCGTTGCGTTCGGATCTCACAGTCTGGTATCGAGTCCTCCTGTGGCACAGCATCCAGGCACAGCTCGGACACGCCCAAGGACACCCATGGCTTTCTTGCCGCCGCTATTCTAGCTCTCCCTCGAACCCCAGATGCAACCGCCACGATCCCGCTTCGCGCCTATGCGCCCCCTACCCGCGTCGTCTAGCTAGGTACTCAGACAAGGAGATCCTCGATGGTCCCATCTTGACACACAGACTCTCCACAGGCTGTCAAGCGGACGACCCACTCGTCACAACACTCTGCTCCGAACAGCACCCATGTCCATCTCGACGATGTACGTCGCATAACCTACGCCTTCGTCGTCGTCTGATATGGTCGTGTGTTTTGGGTCCTTGTTCCCAATCTTCCTTCCCTCAACATCGTTCCATACGCCGTTCTCTTTCGCTCTTCACACTTAGCTCCCTGTTTCTTGCCGTCCTTACCGTTCACCTTATGGTGTTGTAATCTGCGCGATCGACCTTGCTAGAGTCTTGGCGAACCTAAAGTCTTACCTCCTCCCGTTCCTGGACGGGTTTCCTACCTTTCTTCCTCTCTCTCTCTTTTCTCTGTTGTGCGAACCGCAATACTTTTTCTACACCAGTCCTTCCCGGAAACACCACCGACATCTCGGAGACGGTGACAGCAAGGCAGGGCCCACACTACGATCTTTGAACTTAGGACTTTCGAACAACGCTCCACCGCCGGCCGGATCTTAATTGACTACTGAACAGCACCTCGGTGACGTGGCTGCTGTTAATCACCCGCGGGAAGACTTGAGCCAAGCACGGCGGGATACCATTCGGCCCGAAGTTATGATGTTCTTCCGGGCTGGGTTGATGGCGATGCTCGCCGTGGGGGCGCGAGCAGGAGGGGTGGCGGATTTGGTGGCGGAGGGCGCGCTCACTGGAAGATCCTCGCGATCACTCGAGTCGAGGATGGCGATTTCCGCTGCCAAACGCGTGGTCCTGAGCAGGCAGGCTGCGCCCGCTGTAGTGAGCACAAACAGCACGGCCAACACGACAGCGTGGGATACTGAGGTGAACGCTGCGTGCCAGACAGCCCTGTCGAAGCTGACGGAGGCGACCAACCCGTCGGGAACCTGCACGTGCTACAACCTGCCGGCGTTGAACACACAGACCGGCGCTTTCGAGGCCGACCTTCGACTGTACCAGGTCAGCGTGGCGAGGGACGAGTTCGCAGGCATCCCGGCGGACCAAGTCCAGGTGTCCCTAAGCTACAGCGGCGCCAGCGTCAGCCCTGTCAGCGCATCCACAGCACAGTCGATGATCACCACACGACAAAACTCCAACCTGAAGCTGCTGCAGACGTACATGTTTGTCGGCCAGATCGACCAGAGCAAGATGGCTGCCGGTGAAATGACCATGTCAGTGCCCGCCTTGCCCCAGCGGTACCCGTCCATTCTCTTTCCTAAGCTAACCTTGACGTCAGGGCTGAGATCGAGGCCTACGTAATGCCTACGGTGACGCTGTCGGCTCAGAATGCCGCTGGGCAGACAGTCAGCACCAACGTCTCGTCCAACGAGGCTGCGTTCGTGGCAGGTACCTTTTCCACCGAGGTAGTGTTGTCGACGACAGCTCAGGCGCAGATCGCCGTCAACGAGGTCGTTGCTGGGCTCGCCAATGGCACAGTGGCGTTCGTGCTGCCGGGTGTCAACCTCCTCATCTTCCCCGTGGGTCTCGTCGTCGCGAGTGTCTGGTTCGTCATCGGTTTCGCGGTCATCGCCTTTGGATTCTTCGAGCGGGTACAGTACCGCGAGACATACAGACGGAGGGCGGCGATGGCGACCAAGGGATCTGAGCTGAAGAGGATATAATCAAGTAATGAAAAGGTTGGCTGAGGCATCTACTCTGAGAACCAGGAGCCTCTGGTAGGATGGACGGTGGAACGAGGCAGCCCTCGTTTGATTTTCTTTCATTCCCTCGGCCTCTGTGAGGCAGGTCCTGCATCGGCAGTTTCTCAAAAAAAAAAAAAGAACAGAGGCGAAACACATGGCACAAGATTATAGCTACTGGACGCGATGTGAGTCCGGTGCCTCTCGTGCATCGTAATAAGGATAGACACAGATTCCCCATGAAGATATGACAGATTTACGGTCAAATCCGAATCCCCCCTGCTATCATCATCGCGATCGTGCTGACCTGGGCTTCACTCGCCGCTATGTACATGCTTTCATTGCGAGAGTGATATTTTTCTCCTGTCCTTTCTGTTCAAGTCAGCCATGCTTGTGATGAGATCGATGGGTCGTCATCGGTGAGGTGATGAGGTTCTGGCAGGGGCCCGAGTTCGGTCAGCGGTTAGATACTTAACAGCCTCTAGTGCTGGCGAGTATGGGCTCCTGTGAGCCTCGCTGGCTGGATTCCTTGCAGGTTTGCAATTGGCCAATCAAGCACCTCTAGAGGACCAGGGGCTTGGGAAGGGGGGTTGTTAACCTGCTGAAACCCGGGAGCCACCAGCATAATGCGAGCTCCCCAGACACGCCACACGACCAAAGTTGAAGCACAAGTCTACCAGGATGGGAATGTGCAGCTCACTACGCGGAGAGGCACCGCCTCCAAGGACGAAAAAGATCAACTATACGCCTTACTGTCTAAATAAGTGGAACGGGCAACAAAGTCCTTCACAGCAGTCTAGCTATCCTAGTTCAGGCCTCGCTGTCACTGATGGTGCTGCCGAAGTCGGCGCATGTTGGACGTCTTAGGTATTGATATTAATTCAACCTGGGGCATAGTTCAGATGATATACCCTGCGAGGTGTCCACTTATCCGCGTCTTGACCCGTTGCCTTCAGACAGTACCCACCCTGCGGCTTGCCTCATCTGCGTTATGAATCTCGAGACCGAGACGCCGGGGTCTACGATCTCGTCGACACATAGGGCCGTTTGCTATTCTTTTTTTTTCTTTTTCTTTTCTTTTTTCCCCTTTCTGGGGTAGGGGGTGTCCCCTTTGCTCCCCATTTCTCTTCCCTTTCTTTGTTGGGCCTCCTTCTTCTCAGGCTGCTGCATTACCTGACTATGGGGTGGTACGCGACCTGGTCTTCCGCCGCTAGCTAGCATCAGCCTCGTTGATGACCTCAAGAGAAATCAGGCTTTGCTCAGGCATTGACGCTTGATGTGTTCATTGCTTCTGTCGAACCTACTTGCTAGAGAATGACGAGTTAGCATCATACGTGGCACTTCAGATTCATGCTGGCCTTCTGGTATCTCCAATGAGAGGTCATCCTTACGGTGATCTGCGGTTCGGGCTCATCCCTGACCCCATTTTAGCAGCCCACGCATAAACCCGCCAACATCGTCTCAGAGAACCCAACTCCTTGTAGGCGTAGTCGGCTGCCCATCTGTCTTAATGCCTCTCTGTGCATATTGGTAAGTCTGTAACTACTCTCGGTCCCTGGGCCCCTGATGAAATCGGCTGCCAGGCTTTCGGATGGGGCAATCGTATGTATGCCCCGCTAGTTATGGACCCATGCGGTCCCTGATCGTCTCCCGCCTCGTCTTCCGGGTTACAGTATCTGGTGAATGTCGTTCTTAAATCCACAATGATACCTGATTATTTGGCTCGATCCTTCTGTACTCGGATGAACCACTCCCTTCAGTTGGTTCTGAAGCCAGTATTGATTAACCCAACTTGATCCACCGGGCTGGTCCAACGTCTTATCCCAGGGCTAGAAGAAGCAAGACATCGCCAGTTTGTTTCAAAAGCTCAGTCGGACATTTTCTTTTCCTTTCGGGCGCTCATCTTACAGCAGCTGTGGTGCAGGTAAAGGCCTGTCGGCTCGAGCTATCTAGAAGGAGGCGTTTCTTGTCCTGGCCGATCGACAGTACCTCGCGAGGTCACTCATACTAAACACAAAGATGCCTGACGTCTCGACTCTGGTTCAGCAGATGAACCAGACCCTTCAGGATATTCATGACACTATCACCTCGCTCGACACGAAGGGGCACGATGAGAAGCTCGAGGCTCTCGAGGCTCAGCGAGATAATACCTTCACCCAGCTCCAGGAGGTCTTCCAAAAGGAGTCCGACGAGCTCGGCCAGAGGCGCAAGTCTGAGCGGGATGACATTGCGGAGAAACGTCGAAAGGAAGACGAGGAGATAGCCGCCCGGCGGCAGAGGGAAGATAACGAGCTGCATGGCCGCGACCAGAAGGAGGATGCCGAGCGGGTGGCGAAACTTGAGGGCGACAAGAAGAGCGTGGAGGATGAGGCGGATGCCAAGATAGAGGAGCTGGAAGATGAGGCAGGACGGATGCTGGACGAAGCCTCCAAGAAGCTCAGCAACTTGGAAGAGAAGAGGCGGGTGAGTGTTTGCTGCCCCTGTCTCCTGCAACACCGTCTACCATTGGAGCGGACCTTCTAACAGACGTAACATATAGGATATCAACCGCATGATCGATGATCATATGAAAGCGCCTTTGCCTCCCTTACTAACAAGGAGGAAGCGTCGGGCTATATCTCCACAAACTGGCCAAGGCGTCTCCGCAGAACGCATGAAGCCACAGCAGCAAGACGAGGCGCTTCAGAAGGACGTCCTACCGAGGGCGGAAGCCGGTTCAGAATTGAGTAGCGCCCGGGAAGCAGAGGCATCGGATCCCGCCTCTAGCGAGGTCAAGGAAGCTGAACCTGAAGGCAGTCAGGCTCCGGAGCAAGGCTCTTGTCCAGCAGATGCTCAAGAGCAGCCGGAGGCTATCGATGATGGACCTAAGCAAAAGGAGCCTTGTCCAGAAAGTAATGGCGCCGGCGAAATGGACTCGGATTCAAAAAAGGATGTTTACGCGCCGAAAGACGATAACCTCGTTCCAAAGGAAGACAAGTCCATACCGAAGGATGAGGTCTCTGTGCTGAAAGCGGACAACCCTGTTCTCAAGGACGATGGGTCCACAACGAAGGATGATAGCCCTGCCGTGAATCAAGCAGATACTTCCGACAACCGGTCGGCGGAGATGGATACTACTAAGCAGGAAGCATCGGAGCCCGCTGGTTCTGCACAGACACACGTGCCTTCACCGAACGAGTATGCGCACCTGGACTCGAAAGAAGAACTCGATGCCGGTCAGGCGAGCATGCCCATATCTGTTGATGCGAAAGACAGAGCGACACCTTCAATAAATGAGCACGAGACTAGCACACAGACCCAACATGACAGAGTACGCGACCACCAAATCCCTATTCCACAGGATCAAGAGATTCCAAAGCCCGCTGAGAAAAACGCGTTTAATGAGATCAACGACGTGAACGAAGGTCATGACAAAGACTATGAGGACACGCCAAATGCTGAGGTATCGGATCTGTCAAATCCGGAAAGCCCGGAGGCTCAATCTGAACATCAGGCGACTCAAGATCAGGGGGAAACACATGACCAAGAAGTGGCTCAGACGCAGCTTCATAGCGAAGACAAGGTTCCATCCACCCCCGAAGAATCTAGCAATACAGCCAAAGAAGCGGCCGCCAGTGAGACCAACCCATCGACGGACATCGTTAAGGGCGGCGCAGCTGAAGAATATCTCAAGACGGCTGGACCCCATGCCGAGATACAGCAGGAGAACTATACGCCCTCTTCTCCAGAGCATGAGAGTCCTCTTGATATCGGAACCAGGCACAAAGAGCATGACTATACGCCTCTCACGGCTGAAGACCCTGCGAGACTCGAACCTGGCGAAGAGATAACTCTAGATCAACCAAAACCTATCAATGAGATGCAGACTAGTGCTGAGCCTGTACCTGAGGTCCACGAAGAGCAAGGCAAGATTGAGGGCTCGGGTCATGATGTGGAAGACATTCCCGAACATGATCAGCAGAGCACCACCGGAAATTCTGACAAGCCTAGGGAGGAACGAGGACGAGAGGATGGTGTGCTTGACACAGCAGAAACTGGCCTTGATCAACCTTCAGAACACGATCAAGACAAGCAGATTGAGGATTCTGAGGAGGTACTCGAGGGCTCGGGAAACAAACAGTCCCCTCCCGCGGAGGGAGGCGGTCAAGACTTCGGCAACCATCAAGTCGGAAATGCTCTCGATCATTCTGGGGATGAGAGCCTTCTCGAAACCATGACCCATGGCGCCGATGGGGCATCGACAGGCACAGAGGATAGACTTGCTGAGCAAGAACAGAAAGCAGAGTCAACCGTATCTGAGGAGGCTAAAGATGTTGGAGTCGACGACACGCTGGGGGATTCCACCAGAAGCCATGACATCCCTGATAAGATTCACCACGACGCGAAGAAGGCCGGTATCAGCTCGAAATCTGCTAGCATAGATCATGGTTCTGATTCGTATCTGCATGACCAGGCGCCTGATGTAGATGCCAACGGTGCTGGTGACGCTGACCACCACGGAGCATCAACGACTGCATCGCAAGATCATGATGACCCTAGAGAGGGCTATGAGAAATCAAGGTCCACACCACAAGACCGAGAAATCAAGCCTGTGGAAGGTCCAAGCACCTCAGACAAGCTTGGCGCCGAGTCAGAGACACCTCATGCGGGCGACACCCAGGAGGCTGAGGCCGACAACCCATCACAAGGCACGCAGGAGTCGCCTTCAAATGCGGCATCAAATTCTCCAAGCCTGATCTTGAATTCAACCTTGCAAGATAAGGACGCACCATCCACTGCTGAGAGCGAAATGCGGGCCGAAGACAATTCTCCCCAGACGAGCGCGAGCTCCGCCCAAGATCAGCAAGAAGTTGAAACCCGTGATGGGGGCCAGGAAGACACCGGCATCGTGGAGCAAGCAAACAAGCCTGCCATCCACACCGACACCGCACACGATGAAGAGGATGAGGGCTTGTTTGCAGTGCCTCCCACGCCGCGCCGAGAGGCCGATCAGGAAATGTCCAGGGAGAATCCAGCTGTGGCCACACCCAAAGACACGCAAGATGAAGGTGAAGATGCAACAGGCAGTCCTCAGGACCCACATCCTGTTGAGGCAGAGTCACCTCATAGCGCGGCTCTTCGCGACGAAGTCCCTCAACATGATCATGGATCAAATATCGAGAAGGCACATATGTCTGAACCGCTGATCGAGAATCTGCATGCAGAAGACTCACAATCAAAACAGCATGCAGTCTTAGCCGAGGATCAGTCATTGTACACCGGCCATATCCCACAAGATAGCAGTGTGCATGATCCAGAGTCTACCAACTCCAGAGATCATAGCGCGGCCGGAAACCCTCAGTTCTCCGCAGCTCTTCATACACTGCACGGTCAGCAGGACTCGGACCCTACCGACAAATCGGCTGAGCAAAACTTTGAGAAGCCCGAGCATACCAATACCAATCCCGTGGTAATGCATGATTCGAATCCCCAAGAGCATGGTGCTAGCCGTGATGTCGGTTCTGAAGCTGAGCCGACCACATTCTCGATAGAAGCTCCTGGACCCGAGCAAAATGAAGGAAAATACGATCTAGATATGTCTAGGAACGGGGGAAGCGATGGTCACACTGAGGTGGACGAGCCTTATTATGCAGGCGAAATCACTCCCACAGCAGGAACCTCTCACCGTCATCGGAAGTCTGAACAGATGGAGGAATCTATAAAGCTCGAGACGGACGAGCAACATGATTCAGAGTTGGCCGCTGAGAACATGTCATATTACAAGCCCGACAATCATTATAGGCCTCTCCACGAGCATCCTTCGACCAGCCATCAGAGCATATCGAATGATGCTCAAGCGAACTACGATGGAGAGGGCCATGGACCCAGCCCTCTGGAACAGCATGAGATTGACGTTCGGACGACAGATACCGCCCACGGCATACATGGAACAGACGCTCAAGGCGCCACGAAAGAGCCGGTAGATTATAACGGCGCTGCTGAGGCAGCAGACCCGGCTGACAGCCCTGACCACGACGGCCACACAAAGGAAGAACATCAGGCGATAGAGACTCCCAATCACCGCGCTGGCTTCAGCCAAGAGCAACAACTCAATCGTGCCGACACACCTGGGCAGTTCGGGAAGGCATTGGGCCACTTGCCCGACGAAAGTGCGCATACGGTGCAAGGAACGGATGCTCTCTTTGAGGATGACGATGACGATGATTTGGAAGATTCCGCCTATGGTGAAGTAGTCATCAATCCCACAGAGAGGATTGTGTACCAAACAAATGGAGACGAAAGCAACGTGGCACTAGGCGGCAATTATTCCTCTCTCAGTGTAGGCCATGACTCTATGGGATCTCAAGGTAGCTTGGGCCATAGATCAAGGGGGTCTATCGGGAGCCTTGCGAGTACACGCGAGACAACTCCTGTCCGCCCCTCAGACGGATCCTACCTTGGAGGACACAGCATTGTTCGGGCAGATTGGGCGGCAGACCAAGAAGATGAGTTACGTTCGCCGGTTCGATCGACATCCACAGCCCATGATACCCCTGATAACAGTCGCTTCGCGCTGCGACACACTCCCATGAACGGAGCTGAGCTCGCTGGACTGAGTGGCCTGTCTGAGAGTCGGTGGAATCCAGAGCGGTCACAGACACCGCCGTCAGCCACGAGGCGAACGGCGCACAGTCCGTTTTCAACTCATCATACATCACTTTCTGTGACCGAGCAGGACGACAGGAATCTCTTGTGGATGCAACAGACGCCAGAGCGTCCTAGCGATCGGGAAAGCAACCCGGACTTTATTGTCCCCCGCGATGTGACCAACACGCCATGGCACGCCCGCAATGATTCCGTGCCCGTGTCTTTACACAGCCAGACCACATTGTCCTCTGGTCAATCATCTCCAGTCCACTCATCGTTGGCGGCAGATAAGCACGAACCGGTCATCCGCGACAGCTGGCCTGCTCCAGCTCCGGGTTTTCAGCAATACCTGTCCAGCTGGGGCGGCCGTCCGCGGGGCGACAGCTCTCTCAGCAACAATAGTGAATATGACCCCTTCAAGCACGACTCGAATGGTGGCAGTCATGGCAACGGTAACAAGAGTTCGGTTTACAATCCCTCCCAACAACGCACTCGCGCCGAGTCTTCCGTCAGCGCAACCCCGAGCCACATGAGTACTAGCAGTAGTCCCAACCGGGGCAGCAATCTTTTTCAGCGGATGCGCAATGTCTTCGAGGGTAATGCCAACAGCACTGATGCTGTCTCCGGCAACCCTGGACGAGTGCGGCCTGTCTCAGGGATGTTCCAACCCGTCAGTCCACAACGGGGCTCATTTCAGAAATCACAAACGTATGGCGGACTTGAAGACGATCAGCATAGGCCTTCTTACGAGGCGAACAATGCCAATGATGAACGAAGCCCCTTTTTGCGCAGCAGCGCCCTACCCTCTACCGGAGATGGGGCCATGAAATGAACAGGTCTGGATCCTGGCGATATTGGAGAGACGAGATGCAGGTTGGGAAGTACAAGTAACATGGCACACATATGCACTGCGGCACTGAGGGATTCTGGAAACATCAGGGTGGTCTAGCTTGTAGACTTACCTGTGGAGAATGCTGATGATGCGCAATTAGACCGCAAGGTGCACGTGACAGAGGGAAGCGGAATTCTCACAGTATGCGGTCAATTCTAAGGTAGACCCAGATTCGCGTTTTTGGCTGGCCTGGCTTTGGGTTGAAGGATGGAGAGAGCGGATTAGAACAGGTGGTGACCTCGTTGAGACAAGGAGATGAGAGTAGAAGGTGAACAACCTACGTGCTTTTAAAGAATGAAGAAACAAGGGCAAGCATTCCCGATATCATGCACTCTAAACCTCCAGCACCCTGGAGCATAATTAGTTATCGTATTGTAGTGTCTCAAGGGCAAACTGGACCGCACAAGAGTGTATGGTGGCCAGACCTTAGCGAGTCAGGCGTAGAAGCTGATACTGGATGAAAGCAAAGCAGTTGCCGTACCGACCTCTACCCATTGGAAGTGGAACAAGATATGGAGCTCCGGATGTAGAATGGGTATTGAAGTAAAATAGCTAGTGCTCAGGTGAGAATGCATTAATTAGCCAACGTTACCCTATAGAAGGCTGGGGGAAGGGTTCCTATCTTCACACTGAGAGCAGGCACTGTTACTCTACCAGGATTGGTCCGGAAGACAGCAGATGACTGTCGGCATGCTTTTTACAACAGATGCTCCCGGAAGTTTCATCCAGCATTCTTACACTTCGATATAGGTGTATTGGAACACCGCGGGATCCATTGTTGCTATCCTGATAGTTTTATTATTCCACTATCCAATATGCATTATTCATACATAGCTTATTACCATGATCTCTGTAATGAGGGGAGTGTTGTGAATTTTGTTTTCTCAGAGCTGCAGAAATATTTGATAATGCGGTTAAGTAGGGTAAGTTGCATATATTTTGTAGGTCTATTATGACTTATGTAGCGCCAAGTTCTCAGCATCATTTCCAGCTATTCAATCACCGCCCAGGAAGAAGCTGTCCGCCATTTTCTAACCTCTGAGTCCAGAGGGTTACTGTGAATCTAATGCTCTAACCTTGACAACCCCACGTTATGAACAAACGTTGACAGCCTTCCATCAAAACAAATCATGTCCAAGCGACCAAACAATCCCTGAAAGTCGGCCTAGGGTGAAATCAATTCACGAACAAACCCTGAAACTTTCAATAAACGAGGAGAAGATGTGTTTCACCTACACCCATAAGCGCTACCAGTGCGGCCACACCAAAGGCCCTTACAGCGAAGACCTGCTCGAGCCTTGCAACCGGTTTATACGAGCCACCATCTCGCAGACAAAGGGTGAGACCAAGGGAGAGGGCGGCTCCGACAGCAGCTCGGAGGACACAGTCACCACCCCCGGCACTCCCTGCACCACTATCCAGAACTTCGGTCTGGACTATCCCCTTCAGCGCCGCCAGAAGTGCACTCCCTGCGCCCAGCTCTGGCTGAAGGCTATGAATAAGGAGTGGGAAGCCAGGACAAAGGATTGTTGGGATATGGTCCGGGAGCACTACCACAATGCGGCTAAGGAGCAGAGGAACTCAGCTCTCAAGAAGGCTTGGGAGGGAGAATACGAGTGGTTTGAGAAGTACCAGGGCCGGGTGCTCATCCCCGGAGTGTTTGCTGTCATGTGCCAGCTCTGAGCAGCTAGTGAGGAAGCTCAACGGTGTCTGTTGAAGAAGATCACTAGTGAACTTCAGCTCTCTCTCTCTCTCTCTCTCTCTCTCTTGTGTGTGTGTGTGTGTGTGTGTGATGAAGAGGAGAAATAAAGAAAGAAATCACCCCTTCCATGTCCACAGAGTTCGCTCACAGTAATTGTCATGGCTCACTACCACACATACTAATGCAAAATCTGTCATATGCGTGGGTTGAAACGATCCTATGAAACTTGAAAGGACAATGATGGCCTCTAGCATTACTTGTATGTCTTCAAGAATCAAGTATGTTTATTTCACCTCAAGTCCATATAAGGTGTATATGGCTGCTGTCTAAGTAAATGCACGAACAGACAATATATAATCCTTGACTCGACATCCGAAACATTTCTGGAACACTCGACAAGCATTGACAGATAGAGTTTTCAAAAGAATCCAGCAAGATTTGACCATTTCCCACGGTACCCAAAAGTTCGGTGGACTCCGAACAGTTAATTATATGTGGCTCATCGTGGCTCTCGTCATCAAAGCCATGATGCATACCCATGTCTCAGGTGGATAACCAGGCATTGTAAAAGCTATGCCTATCTTCATTCGCCAGAGGGTTGAGACTACAATGGCATGAAAGAACAACGCGAAGACTTCCTCGAGAAGCTTGACACATTAGTCTTGGTCAGACACTCCGAGCCCATCCTGGGATAGAAGATGGTCCTGTCTCGGTAGGCTAATACTGAGTTAGCTTCAACTTGTCAGGGTAAGACTACAAGCTACTCATTGCGAGTGTGACTTCCTAGGCACCCGACACTCCGGACACAGTGGATGGACAATACGATACGCAAAGGGCAGTGTCCAGTGTATCATGATTCCCGAGGTCTATGCCTATGCAGGTCCTTCATCCAAGGAGGAATCGGATGCAGGATCAGTGTCATTCTTTGGTGCTCTCAAGGTAGAGGCAACAAAAAGAACACGATTGGTTGAATTTCCACTGTGGAATGGAGGCTTCCATAGTATATCCCAAGATCAAATTTTCATGACTACCGAGTACGGTGTGGATACGGAGACCCGCAGTGGGGTCCGGTCATTGGAAATTCATAGTTGACTGCGAGTACCGTAAAGAAGTTTATGCTGCTATCATGGTGTTTATTGAGATGCCGGCGGAATCTGTGGGAGCGACGGATATTGCTATGTGGATGGAGCTAGTGGTAGGAGCTGTGGCAGCATGCACTCGAGACATTCGCAGCCGAAACATCATCGACTCTTCTCCCCACGCGTCCAAGTTAGCTGAAACGACCGTCAATAACAAGCAGCACTGAGTCCTGACTGACGCAAATAAATTCAATTACTAACACTGCTTCTCACTGACTTTTCTTCTAAAATTCGCTTGCTGATGAGCTTGACGAACAGTATACATGATCGTGTAAATCAAGTGTTGTGGGGCGAGATGCTGGAAACTTGACATCATGATGTGATGTTGATCGTACTCATCGTGATGTTAAGGGAAAAGAAAAGAAGAAGTTACAAGGGAAAAACAGATGATAGTGAAAGCAGGATGTGCGTATTCTGTTTCAGAAATCCTATGAGCTCATCACTTAACGGCCATGTCATCTTCTCCGCATGTCTGACTATCTTCATTCTCCTCGTTGAGAAGTCTCGGCACGGCATGTTGTCGTGTATCACTTCACACCGTCGCCAAACATCTTCATTGCCAGCTCATTCTGTCGATAGAATGTTGACATGCGGTACTTGCTCTCACCACGATACTGTTCCAAGTCTTGTAGAGCCTGCAGCCCCTCACGCTTGATGGTCTCCCGGATGCCCTCCGATCGTGGTCTGATGCTGCATTCAAACGGTCGAGGGCGCATATTGAGGCCGTTTCTACAGTCTTTTAGTTATCATCCTTCCAAATGGCACCACACGCTAGGAAGGTGGATCTCACGTATAGTTGAAGATGTCAACTTCCACAACACTGCCGTCCGCCCTCCTCTTCTTTTGGATGCTAAAGCCCCAGAGCAGTCTGGCAATGGTGACCCAGGTCCCTTGCTCAGCCAGTGCCTGACCACTGCAGACCCTTCGACCCCATCCAAAAGTCATATATCCCCTCTCGCCAGGGAATGGTCTGTTGTCTGGGTCTCCAGGCAGGTATCTCTTTGGGTTGAAGCGGTCGGGATCTGGAAACTCCCTTTCGTTATGGTGAATTGCCCAGACGTTGCCTTGGATCCAGGTGCCTTTTGGGATTAGCCATCCCTTGTAGATGTCGTCCTGCGTAGGTGAATGGGGTTGGCCTCCGATGATAGCAACCGAACGCCATCGAAGAACCTCCTTCACGAAGGCTCTGATGTATGGAAGATTGAGTTCGTCGTCGAAGTGCGGACTCCGATGGGGTCCTACCACACGGTCCAGCTCCTCCCAGGCAGGAATCAGAGTCTCCGGGAACGCGCAGCATGCCAGCACGAACGTGACCAACGTACTGCTGCTTGTGTCGGAGCCAGCCCCAAAAAGGTTCCCGCTCAGGCTCGAAATCTCCTCCTCGTCAAGGTTATACTTTTTCCTCTCGGCGAAAAGGTGCTTGACAAAGCTCTCATCGTGCCCAGGCTTCTGAGCTGCTTCCTCGGCCACGGCATAGAAGAAGCCGTGACCTCTCTTACGCCCGAGTCCATGTTTCCAAGGTGCTATGGCGTTGGGAAACCTGGCAAGCTGTGGGAAAGTCTCCATCAACATCGGGAACGTCTTTCCGGGCACGTTCAGTTCTGCTGCCAGCTGCATCACAGCGATGACTTGTAATCACAGTCAGTGGAGGCCACATTGAGAGTCTAACCCAAGAGAGGAATGCATATGGCCAGAAAAAAAAAAGAAGGATTGATCGCGTTTTGACTTTGCGATAGGAGCAGTGAGAGACGCAAGGAAGCTCTGAAGGTCTCAAACTCACCCTCCGTTATGATCGGGTCCTCGCTGCTCTCAACCCTCCTTCCAAAGCCGATAATACTGACCACACTCGTGGCGTATCGCTCGAAATGTTTCACATAGTCCTCGGGGGTGTGCAAAAGATCGTACGCGACGACACGGCTCTCGTCATTCTGAAAGCTGCGGTACTTTCGAACTTGCTGAACTCCTCTGTGCGATGTTCGTGGAATCAGTAACTGTTTAGAAGACAAGGAGGGAGAATATGTCTTGAGGCATGTCCGGGGAGTGCCGCCCTCCGTAACTCCCAGACAAATACGTCTCAGAACCCATGTGTTGGTGAGAGAAGGGATGTAACCCGCCAGGTGTCACATACACGGCAAAGTGCATCAACTTTCTCTGCACACGCCACCGCTCTCGTTGCTCGCGTGTCCGGGTGTACATATTCACCAGGTTAGATTGGCCCGCTCCCAATTCCGCGAAGACGACCATGCGTGGGCGGGAAGAGTAGATGCCTGCTCGCTTCTCAAACAATTCTGAGGCTGCCCACGCATCGTTGATCCAGACGGTCGGGTTTCTTCCTATCCATACCGTGATGAGTGGGGAATTGTACTTATTCGACAGCTCTTCAAACCATAGCCAGGGCTTGTGGTCTGGAAGCATGAAGGTGTTCCCAACCACTGGGTACGGCACTGGCCCCGGAGGCTGTGTGTGTATACATGAGTAACGACTCCCGCAAACTGAGATATGCGTATGACATACCATTTTTAACCGCAGCCAAAACATCCTGGCATAGTCGACGACTACGCCGAAGACGATTAGCACGAGCGTCGCGGTGATAAATCTCCACAGGGTCGCATCCCGGAGGAGCTTCTGGAGGCCGACAAGCCCTACAAGCTCGTCAATCCGGCCTGACAACATTCTGCCTGGTTACGTTGGGTAAGCGGGAGGGAAACCCATATAATATACGAAACGTTCTGGCAGAAGGGCCCAAGGACTTGAGGCTGGCGCCGGATTGCCGTTACAAATCGGCCCAGAGATGAGTCGAGGGAGTGACGGCGATGTCAAGGACGATAGCTTGGCTAGACAGAGAGTATTTAGATCTTGGGAAACGTAGTAGGACGAAAGGCGGATTCTCGTTGCCGGCTCTGAATCTCACAAGCAGTCGGGCACGACAGACTTGAGGCGTCCGGGTCAAAATAAGGGCCCGGAGGAAAGATATTGGCGCCTACCCCGCAGTCCTGTCAACATCGGCAGATCAGCCGAATAGCTTCAAGTTCCCGCCGGCGATCCTTTCCAAGAAATATGCCGAATTAGGAGTTCCCCTTTGTGTTCACGTGGCTGATGCCGCATGGGTGGCCGTCCCTCCGAAGCCTTAGCAATACGCCGCACTATAGGCAGAGGATGGGGATAATCAGGAAGGGAAGGTAATTCGAAGACTGCCCTCGCTAATGCCCCTCAAGTACAGATCTTGACCTCCGTGCTGAAGCGCGATGTGTAGCTACCTGAGTCAAATAAACTCATATTGTACAATTTCCGGAAGTCTCCGATACTGGTTGTCACCTGGCTGGGCTGCATCAAAGCTTTGGTGGATCAAGAACCAAAATGGTATAGTGAGTCTATGGTACACTTATTGCGTATAGCGACTTTGAACGTGTGAAATGTTGTCCAGGGTTCTTCTAAAATCAGTACTGGGGGCGCTGGGCAGACTAGGTTGACCTGTCCTCTGCGAACAAGGCGGAAACCTCATCGTACATTTCCTCCGCATGCCTCTCAGTGTCGTGGGCCTGAATCCACTCCTCTCTGGGAAACCGGATGCTCTCCGGGTTCTTCCTGACCGCCTCCCAGTCTACCTTGTGCCACATATCTCTTGTCGTCTCGCCGGTCTTCTGGACCGCCTTGACCCTCTCGTAGCGGATCCGCTCGTGCGTCCTGACCGCCTGGGGAACGTGTTGCTTGCCGCCACGCCTCAGACAGACTGCTATAGTGACACCATCCTCCACAGCCTGTGCCGCACCCTGCGCCGAGGTTGGCAGGAAGGGGTGTGCCGAGTCGCCCAGCAGGAGGATCCTCCCCCGGGGGCTGACCCAGGTCGGCAGCGGGTCCCGGTACACCAGCTTCCAGTCCACGAGCTTCTCCTCGGGCGTCTTGGAGATGATCCTCGTCACCACCGGGTCCCAGTCCCTGACCGCCTCCAGCACCTCCGACAGCCTGCCCGGGAAGCTCCAGCTCTCGTCGATGTCGTGGTCGTCCCTGTGCGTCAGCACCCAGCTGCAGTCGGACCCGTTCTTCAGCGTGCTGAACAGGAAGTGTATGTCCGCGCCGATCCAGCCGTTGAACGTATCGCCGTTCTCGCAGAACTGCCTCGTCTCCGGGTCAGCGAGCATGTCGCTGTTCGGAAACCAGGTCCGCCAGACAGCGTACCCGCTACTCTTGGGCTTGTCCTCGAAGCCGAGCACGATCTTCCGCGCCTTGGAGCGCACACCGTCTGCGGCTATCACGACGTCGCTGGTGACCTGACGCGAAGCTCAGCATACAGCCCCAGCATGACCGGTTGGAGACAGGAGGCAAACCTTGTCGCCGTTGTCCAGGATGATACCCGCCTCCTTCTCATCCTCGAAATATCTCTCTATCCTGCGGCCCAGATGGATGGGGATCCCCAGGTCATCCCTGGCGTGATTGAACACGATCTCGTGCAGCTCCCCACGATGGCCGCTGAGGAAAGGCGCCTCGGCGTCGTACGGCATAAGCGGCTGGTTATATACGACCTCACCGGTATCCCACTTGTGGATGTTGAAGCCGTATCCCGAGGAGTGCAAGTCGATGCACAGGGGCCTGAACCTCTCCGTGACGGCCCCGTCGCCCCAGCGGGCAAATATCCGTCCCGCGTTGGACCCGAAGGTGATGATGTCCCCCAGCTGCTTCAGCTCCGAGAAGGACTCGTAGACCTCGACGTCGTGCCCTTGACGCCGGCATTCTATGGCCGCAGCGAGCCCTCCGAAGCCTGTGAGGGTCTCAATCAACACCGTGTCCTAGCAAGCCGCAGGGGCTAGCCGTAAAGGCTGTGGGTTCCCATTGCCCATACATACCCGCCCCGACCACAGTGACCTTGATGCCGGTTTTGTTGTTGCCATTGATAGAGGCCGTCATCTTGTACGTGGAACACCAGAACAAACACAACACCAAAAAAAAAAAAAGGCTCGACTTGCGAGGCGACACAATTTCACGATATTTGTCCGATTACAGCTGGCATATGTTGTTTCAGCGCACGATGCGAAGGCACTCTCGGAGGGAAAACTTGGACCCGGCAACACCAATTGCAAACCAGCTGGGCTGTCCCGTCACGTATAACGGCCTAAATCCCAACGTCTCCCAAAGAAAGACCGGCGGGAGCAACTTGGGCCCCGAACCCCGAATTCTGCCAACAGCCGGGCTGGCGGTCTTGCGGGGTCAAGAGGGGCCGATGAGATACGGCCAATGATGACTCTCAAGCGCCTGGGACAACATGTGTCCAGATGGAGCATCTCCACACTAGAGGCCCGCTCATGGGGACCCTCCCCCCCAGGCTCTGCCGTGTTCTGGTTCGGCGTGGTCTTGCGGAGGGACTCTGCTGTGTGGCAGACACACCTGAGGCCGAGCCTGGCAGCGAGGTCACAGGCGCGCGCTCGCTGATGCAGGCTGTAGGGGGCACTCCACGCAGCCTGTTGTCAAGTCTCACGTCTGTTGGCCGAGATTCCGGATTTCTGGACGCGGCGAGGGGTGGGCCTGCGAGGGACTGGGAAAGATGGATCGAGTTGTCAAACGCCGCCTCCAGGGCTCTCTTATCTTCTGATGTGCCGCCTTCCTCTTCGTTGCCAGAGGAGGAGAACTGACTACCTGGGCGAGCATAGATAGATGTCCATCTGGTAGTAGTATGCATTGAATTCAAAGCCAGGTGCCAAAAGTTCCGTCCGGGCTTACTGCAAAGGTCTTGAGGGTCATCTTGACGGTAGCCCTCCCCCACTACGTAGGCGGGGCTAGGACATCTGCACATAATCCGCGAATTTGTGTGAGGCAATAAAACACGAAACGATCCGTGCAAGCTTGTCTTTTTTTTTTTTTTTTCTTTTTTTTTTTTTTCTTCCTTCTTTCAACATTCTTTCTTTTGCTCATCTACCAGCGTCGGCTAACAACAGAAATCAAACGGGCGCCGTAGCGGGGATAAATGGAGGCAGCCCCTGCAGGGCTGCAGCCAGGCCAAACATGAGCTGCCGTGGCGTGCACCCAACGTCAACCTCTTTACAATTTGTGAGAGCCAGTAGATTTGGCGTTTTTCCTCACGTCAAACCGATCCAGCATCATCACCTTGTCCCAGGCAGCCACAAAGTCCTTGACCAGCTTAGCCTGTCCGTCGGCCTGGCCGTACACCTCGGCGATGGCCCTCAGCTCGGACTGCGAGCCAAAGACCAGGTCGGCACGGGTGGCGGTCCACCTCTGGGCGCCAGACCTGCGGTCCACACCATTCCACAGCTCTCCGTCCTTGCCGGCTGCGACCCAGGCGGTATCCATGTCCAGCAGGCTGACAAAGAAGTCGTTGGTCAGCTGGCCGGGGCGCTTGGTGAAGACACCGTGCGCCGAGCCGTCGTAGTTGGCATTCAGGGCACGCAGGCCACCGACCAGGACGGTCAGCTCCGGTGGGGTCAGGCCCAGGGTGTGGGCCTTGTCGACGAGGTACTGCTCGGTGCGGACGCGAGGCGAAGACTTTCCGTAGTTTCGGAAACCGTCAGCCTTGGGCTCGAGGTAGGCGATGGAGTCAACCTCGGTCTGCTCCTGGGAGGCGTCCGTCCGGCCGGGGGTGAAGGGGACGGTGATGTCGTGACCAGCATCCCTGGCCCCCTTCTCGACGGCGGCGGATCCGGCCAGGACGATGGTGTCGGCCAGGGAGATCTTCCTGCCGCCGGGCGCAGAGGTGTTGAACCTCTGCTGGACGCCCTCGAGGGCCTTGAGGACCTGCTGCAGCTGGGGTGGGTTGTTGGCGGCCCACCTGTTCATGGGCTCGAGGCGGATGCGGGCGCCGTTGGCACCACCACGCTTGTCGGTGATGCGGAAGGATGAGGCCGAGGCCCAGGCAGTGGCAACGAGGCGCGATGGCTCGATGCCGGCGGAGAGGATGCTCTGCTTCAGGCCCGCGACATCCTTCTCGTCGACAAGGGGGTGGTCGACCTTGGGGACGGGGTCCTGCCAGATCAGCCCCTCCTTGGGCACCTCGGGGCCGAGGTAGCGGTCGACGGGACCCATGTCACGGTGCAGCAGCTTGAACCAGGCACGGGCAAAGGCGTCCTCGAGCTCCCCGAAGTGGTCCAGCCAGCGGCGCGTGATCTTCTCGTAGGCGGGGTCGAAGCGCATCGAGAGATCAGTGGTCAGCATGGTGGGCCTGCGCTTCTTGTTGGGGTCGAAGGGGTCTGGGATGGTGGCCTCGGCGTTCTTGGCCACCCACTGGGGGCCGCCGCCGGGGCTCCTCTCCTCCTCCCACTCGTTGCCGTAGAGGGACTGGAGGTAGCCGTTGCCCCACTTGGTCGGGGTGGTGGTCCAGACGACCTCCAGCCCCGAGGTGATGGCATCGCCGGCCTTGCCGGAGCCGTGCTTGCTGACCCAGCCGAGGCCCTGGTTCTCGATGTTGGCGCCGGCAGGGGCCGGGCCGCAGTTGCTGTCGGGGGCGGCGCCGTGGGTCTTGCCGAAGGCATGCCCGCCGACGATGAGGGCGGCAGTCTCCTCGTCGTTCATGCCCATGCGGCCAAAGGCGGTGCGGATGTCCCTGGCGGCAGCCACGGGGTCGGGGATGCCGTCAGGGCCCATGGGGTTGACGTAGATGAGGCCCATGTGGGTGGCGCCCATGGGCTCCTCCAGCTCACGGCGGTGGATGTCGGTGTCCTTGGAGTAGTCGGCGCCGCTCATGGTGCCCTTCTCGTGCAGCTCCCTGAGGGCCTTGGAGTAGCGCGTCTCGTTGCCCTGGGGGAACATGGTCTTCTCACTGCCCCAGTAGACGGACTCGTCGGCCTGCCAGGTGTCGGGGCGGCCGGCGCCGAAGCCAAAGGTCTTGAAGCCCATGGACTCCATGGCGACGTTGCCCGCCAGCAGCATCAGGTCGGCCCACGAGATCCTGCTGCCGTACTTCTGCTTGACGGGCCACAGCAGCCGGCGGGCCTTGTCAAGGTTGCCATTGTCGGGCCAGCTGTTGAGAGGCTCGAAGCGCTGCTGCCCGCCGCCGCCGCCGCCGCGGCCGTCAAAGACACGGTAGGTGCCGGCGGAGTGCCAGGCCATGCGGATCATCAGGCCGCCGTAGTGGCCCCAGTCGGCGGGCCACCAGTCCTTGGAGTCGGTCATGAGGTCGGTGAGGTCCTTCTTGAGGGCGGCATAGTCGATGGTCTTGAAGGCCTCGGCGTAGTCGAAGTCCTTGTCGAGGGGGTTGGACTCGGCGCCGTTGAGGCGGAGGACGTCGAGCTTGAGGCCGTCGGGCCACCAGTCCTTGTTCCTGGTGCCGCCACCGGCGACGTTGCTGTGCAGCGGGCACTGGTCGACGCTACCCATGTTGTTGGCGGTGGTTGATCGCAGACGGCCTGGAGAGGCAGGAGAGGAGAAGCGGCGGTAATCCCGATGATGGTAAGGGAACGAGGCGAGAAGACGAAGGGGACGTAGACAGCTGGCGGCCCCGCGGGTGATGGAAGGTTTCATATCGTACGAGGAGGTCAGCCCAGGAAGGAGGGGGAGGCCCACGGGGTATATAAAGCCGGGGAGGAAAGGGGGGGGGGTCTGTGACTGTGCACTAGTGATACTTACTTGTATGTAGTATGTATGTAGGATGGGTGTGGCGAATCAGAGGGGGGTGGGCATAAGGTAATCCCCGCCAAGGATGTAGCTCGATGTCGTCAAGGACCTTCTCTCACCGTGGGCCATAGGTAAACCCACCCTTTCCCTCCTCCTCTTACCACTCACCGTCTGAGGATTTGTTGGAGAGCGGGGGTGTTTTGGGGGGGAGGGGGGGGGGGGCGGGCATCCTGGGAGTAACATTGGGAAACCTTACAGTACGTACCGTAGTACGTGCGTACATGGTAGAGCAGCAGCACGGGAAAGTGGGAGGGAGGTTGCTCGGCATCGAAACGGTGGGGATGCCTCAGTCACTACTACCATAGCAGGTCCACTTCCTCTTCGAGATGACCAAAAGCCCTCCCCCCTCCCCCCCGGCGACTGCCTGGCCACGCACGCGGTGGGAGGGTCCCGAGGCGGGGTAATCCCTGGTCTTGCTACCTGTGCTGCTGCTGCTGCTCCTCCTCCTCCTCCTCCTCCTCCCCCTCCTCCTCCCCCTCCTCCTCCCGCAGGTCGCCCTCGTCAATATCCAATCCACATCCACCACCACCAGCTGTTGCTGTTCTGTTGCCGCAGCGGTGCACCTTGAGTCAGGACCAGGTGCAACCTGGCTTGATGGTCCGATTCCCGCAGCCAAGAGGTGCCCGAGGTAGGCTGCCGCGGGCCTGGCGGTATATACGTGATACAGTACTATGCAGACTGGCAGGCCCCCGTGGTGGTCTGGATCATCCCAGAGGACCCTGATGATCCTGTCAAACCGGCTACCGCACGCGTACTAGGGGGTAGGTCCTTCCGACAGCCACTTACTGCTGCTGCACCCTTAGCACTAGACCTATACCTACCTGTGCGTGGTGGTTAGTTGCCCACCTCTCCCGCCCGCCGGAGATCTGAGATGAGGGGAGGACGGTTTCCGACTCTCTCCTCTCGTCCTCGGCCTCTCGCCTCTCTGGTGCCCTGGCCCTTGTTGGGTACCTACCTGATGGGTACACGCACGGCAGCGACGTGCACCGCAGTCATCAATGCCCGTACGGACGTATATCGCCATGTAGACTCGTGAAGGGGCGGGGTCCCAGGTATATAACACAGCACCGGTCTGCAGCATCCGGTACCTCCTGTACTATGTACCCTAGACCATGTATGCGTAAGACGGCGCGCGGGCGGAAAACCCGCCCTACCCTGCAGCTCCCGACCTGTAGGTATGTACGTCCGTACTGTGGCAGCTCGGTGATTTGTAATTCCCTCCCTGGCCCTCTCCCCCCCCCCCCCCCAGGTCGATCAGCGACGGGGCAGATCCCTGGGAGGATGCCGTCCACGGCCCACCACGTGCGTGTGGCCCGTCTCTTCGGAGCCTCGCACCTTGGACCAGTTCGGTGATCTGGAGCCCGGCCGGCGATACGAGCCCAGTACATAGCCTCATACTGTGCAGTACCTGCTACTGTATGGTCGGCCACTTTTTTTTTCGGGGGGAGGGGGAAGGGTGGGGAGGGCAAGGGCTATCCCTGGTGGTACCATGTAAGTCCTGGTCCCCCCGGAGAAAGCTCGGTCTGGTCTGGTCCAGAAATGCCTTGTCATGCTCGGGTATGACGTCTAAGACTCTGGTGGAATCCACCTTGGATGGCGACAGGAGACGAGGCAGAAACTGTAATTGGGCTTCGATGGCCGTTGCATTTCCAATTCCGAGAGGTAAGAATATATTCATTATGCCGGACCGCACGGGCACGGGCACCCTCGGAAGCGTTGGGGTGTGTCTCGGCTCCCCTGCCGCCCCACCCCCCTCTTTTTATTTTTTATTTTTTATTTTTATTTTTTTATTTTAGCTTCTTTCCCCGCAGTTGTATCGTTTGGAGGGCCACTGAAAACTAGGGCAGGGCAGGGCTTGCCTTGCCCTGCCTCGTCTTGCCGTGTTGGGGTAGAGGCAGTCAGCCAGTCAGTCCTGCAGGCCGGCTGCTCGACACCCTCCGTCCTCCCACCGAGGGCATCATGACACCCGCCGACGACCTTGAGCGGCGTCGGGAAGCGCGAGCTGGGTCTGATCTGGCCCCGGGTGGAGGCAAAGACCTGACGTCCAATTAAGGTTATGGGGCGGTGGGGAGGCCTTCCTCCTGGCCTGATCAGGGTTAGGGGTTCCCACCCTGAGCGCGGCAGCGTACGGATGTACAGTACGCATCCGCATCGCTCCACCACAGCACAGCAGCCCGCTTCCACCGCCCGGGTTGACGGGCCACGCCTGTGCTGATTCCCCTCCCCTCCCCCAGCGCCGAGGGACCACAACCCCCATCCTGACCCATCATCGCCTTCGCCGACGCGACGGACCTCGTCGGGAAGTGGTTCGCCCTGTTTTCAAGGCCCAGATCGCCACCGGTCCTCGGAGGTCGACGCGACGACTTCAGCGGAGGACCAGACCCGCCACGTCCATTGACTCACTCGTCCCACGATGCCTCCCCGAAAACGCAGGCGCCCATCGGACCCCCAGCACCCCGTCTCCCCAGCGGCGCCCGCCGCAGACCCCGGCGGTGCTGACTCGTCGCCCTCCCACCCGTCCACCTCGCTGCCCGGCGGCGACGAGGGCCTCCCGCCCTTTCTCAACACAACCTTCTCCACCTACCGCGTGTCACCCCTCTACATCGGCTCCCAGCCCCTGACCCAGGATCGCCTACACGTGCTATCCCAGCGGCTCCGCGATCTGCTGGTCGGCGATGTCGTCCGGGGCGTCGAGGTCGGCCTGGACCGGGCGCCTGATGATGGTGCCATGAGGCGGGCCGGTGCGCTGGAGGTCGTGGCGATGGGGTGGGTGAGGCTTGAGGACCTGCTTGGGAGGTACGTCGCCGGGGACGGTGAGGAGCCCCTGCCGGCACAGGACCAAGACCCTGACGGCTCTACCTCCACGCTGGAGGCTGGTGCGCCGCCCGGCAAGCGGAGGGCCCTGCAGATCTCCATGCAGTATGAGAATGCCGAGTGTGCCGCCCTGCTTCTTCCTACCTTCCGGGCAGCGAGGCCGACCGCCGAGACACAGGACACGTCGGGCCAGGGTGCATCGCCTATGTCACCCTCGCTTTTCGCCTCTGGAGGTGGCAGGCCCGGCGAGGATGACCATGGTTTCTCGCACCTCCCCCTTCTCCTCCTGCGTATGCCCGCCCCGCTCAAGACCATCATCGTCGGTTTTATCAGCCGCACCTTCGACTGCCGGATCAGCCCCTTGGGCCTGGGCACGCGCAGTCTCGTCGGCGCACTGGAGCGGTGGATCAGTACTTCCAGGGTGCCTACCGCGGGCCACTTCGCGAGGGACGTCTCGCTCACCTTGGGTTTCCATGCGCCTGCTGTGGCGCAGCCCCATCAGAAGCAGGCGGACCCTAACGGACAGGAGCAGGCGGAGGGGGGGGACGAGGAGGAGGCCGGGGGCACCCAGGAGCCGGAAACGCCCATGGGGATCAAATCGATAGACGTCATCATTCGCAACCCCGACTTGCGACGCTTCGTCAGGGCGGGCAGGGCCTCCGAGTCTGGGCGGGCCAGAGCCCTGGGACGGGCCGCTGACGGGCAAGACGCATCGGTCCGCAGCGGCATCTGGGATACGTTCGGGCCCGTCAAGCGCAGGAGGCTGGGTGGCGGGAAAGATGAGGAGAGCTGGACCTGGCGACGCTGGGACTCTCGATCGGAGCAATCCGGTGCAGCCGCGTCTGACCCCGCACCGTCACAGCCCTTCACCGAGGCGCTGGCACAGTATGTGCGGGAGCATCTGGCGCTGGACATGTTCCATCCTGCCGTTCGGGTCACCAAGATTGCATGTGGGGGGTTCGTGCTCTCGGAGGGCAGGGTCAAGATCCTTGGGGCCGCGCCAGGTCGCGGTGGAGGCGATGTCCTGTCAGATACGAACCAGAGGGCGGTATGGGCAGTGCTGGATGGCCTACTGGACAGGGCGGACGTCAAGCCCGTGGGGCACTTGTTGGCCGGGGCAAGTGCTTTGTCCGAAAGAGCGTGAGGGGTTGTAGGCCGGTCATCCCGCGGCACGACGGGTTGGGGTTGGCACATTATTGTATCAGGGTCAACGTGGGGACATTCACGGTATCACATCTCATCGAGGCCCTTGCCTGAAGTTATCGCAGGATTGAAAAGAATCGTCGGTGCACTCATCCCATGCGGTATGCCTGGCTACCACGTAAGGGCCCATGTTGAGAAGACCGGAACGCCTTCTTGGGCCAGCCCGGGTATCATCTGAACTTCCCACCATGTCTTTCCCATTTCCCAAACACGGTCCGGTAAATAACCCAATCAACAACCGACAGAGAAACCAAATGACCCATCAAACACAAAGTCTGGCTCCTCCCTCATGGACCTGAGCAGGTCCAGGCCCGGCACCTCGCGTCTCGAGAAGAACGACAGCAGGTTCCCCATATCCTCCTCCGTCATGTCGCAGAACGCCTCCCAGCTGTACGCGTCGCTCACCCTGATCATCCACGCCATCCTCGTGCCCACCTGGTCACCCCCGGGCGCGATCCTCCTCAGCATGCCGCGCAGCCTGCCGACCTTCTCGATGGCCGCGCCCGCGCCCTCGGGCAGCGACCCGGCGATGTGCTTCCGTATGGTGCTCGCCAGCCTGGGGCCCTTGCCGTTGGTGCTCACCATGACCTGCAGCGGCCCGTCGCGGTGCACGCTGCCGAAGTAGAAGTCGCACTCCGGGGGCACGTCGGCGATGTTGGCGGCGATGCGCCGCGCCCTGCACAGCTGCCAGATCTCGGTGGAGGCCCGCGGGTCGTCGATCGCGGCCAGGACCAGGCTGATGGCCGGGTCGTCCAGGTCGGAGGGCTCGAACCGGCGGTCGACGTGCGTGACCTGGCTGCGGGCGACGCGGTGCGCCACCTCCGGGTTGAGGCCGGCGGTGGGACTTATGACGGTCACGAGGGCGTCGGCGTTGAGGCAGTTGAGGATCCGTCCCGCCGCGACCTGAAGAGAAGATCGGGTCAGCCAGCCAGCCAGCCGGACAGTCATATCGGAGCGGGCTAGGGAGGGGAAAGGAAGGGTTCGTGGGCCCGTGTGGAAAGACTTACCTCGCCGCCGCCGACGACGAGGACCTTCTTGCCTCTGATCTGCCAGGCGAGGATCAGGCTGCCTCCACCTTGGACCTCGGGGAATTCACCGCCCTGTTCACCCATGATGCTTGTGATCTAGGTCGGGAGAGTCATGAGGAAGGAGGACACCGGATCAGAATTTTGACTGCCCTTCATGCTCCCTAGGGAGAGGGAGAAGGGCACCATAGTAACTAGGGATTGAATGATCATATCCGGCCGACGCCGGCCAGAAAATGCGATAACGATAACCAGCCTCGGGCTAGTTCCGCAGTCACTACAGGGAAGCTGCTAGCAGGATACTCAAGCCAGCACCACTGCCTGGTGAGCCGTGGGCGTACCCATCTATCCTGCCCCTGTCCGCATCACCGCCGCCCTGAGGGCACTGCGACCTGACGCGAACAGGCACCCCTCCCCACCACGAAAGCGCTACGGGACCGCCGCATGGTTCAAGGTTGTAGCGGCTCAGGCGGCCATGTCCCAGCATGTCGTTATGCCTCGAGACGACTCCACCAGGGCCGTGCTCCCCTCAAGACAACCAGCGAACTCTCCCATCCACGAGAAGCAGGCAGGCAGGCAGACAGGCAGGCAGGCAGGCAGGCAGTCAGTCAGTCAGTCAGTCAGTCAGTCAGTCAGTCAGTCAGTCAGTCAGTCAGTCAGTCAGTCAGTCACAAGCAATTCCTGCCGAAGCGAAGCACAAGAATGTCTCTGATGCATCCTCGTCACCGCCCTGCCACACCCCAGCCCAACTAGACCGCCGTCCTACACGACCAACCAGCCCTTATCCTCTGGGCCCTCCGGCGGCTTGACGGGCAGCGCCTCGTCACCGCCCTCGCCTTCGCCCAGTATGTCGGGCCGGAAGCTCGGGGGAGGGAGGGTCCTCGGCAGCGGGAAGGGCCTCGCCCCGCCGCCGCAGCAGCAGCAACAGCAAGGCAGGGTCCCGAGGGCGACAAGCCCCTATGCGCCATCCGATTCCAGCTCCGTCTCCCAGTACTCCAACTCCCGCGACTCCTTCTCCCCGCCGTCTTCCAGCCCCGTGCCCGACTTTGGGCCCCAGGATCTCGCCTCGAGGATCAGCATCGGGGGCCCCTCCAATGGCGACGCCGCCAGCGCCAGGCTGGTCTGCCCGATCTGTGAGGAGGAGATGGTACGCGCCAGCTCCCCCCCCCCCCCTCCAAACCCACGTAACACATCATCAGTCACTCGTGAGGGCGACGGGAATGCTGACCGCTCACGCTGTAGCTGACACTGCTCCAACTCAACCGGCACATCGACGATAATCACCAGGAACTCCCCGCGATAGAACAGGACGAGGTCAAGACATGGTTCGACAAGCAGGTCCTCAAGGCGAAGCGCTTCCAGCCGCTGACCCTCATCAACTCCAAGCTGCGGGGCCTCGAGGTCTTCGAGTCCAACGAGACACAACCCATAGCGCCCCCTCCCAGCGCGTCCGGCCCCCGACCACCCCTAGACTCCGTCATCGACCCGGAAGAGCTGGTGACTAGGAAACACTGGCAGAGGCCGACGGGGAATGACAGGTGTACGGAACCGGCATGCGGTAAGAGTCTGGGCCCCATGGCTGGTAGCATCAACTGCAGGAAGTGCGGGAGGCTGTTCTGCGAGGTGCACACCATGTACCAGATGAGACTGTCGAGGTCTGCAAGCCATGACCCGGTCAGGGGCTGCTGGTGTCGAGTATGCGAGACCTGCTACAAGTCACGGGATGGGTATAACGACCACAACGGTGTCGTGGTCGACCATACGAACATGTTTGCAGAGGCCAGGAGGAAGAAGGTCGAGCGACATAACCTGGAGATCCAGCGGCTCGAGAAGCGCCTCACAAGGCTCACCCAACTGCTGGCGAACCCGCCCGACGAGGGAGCAGGTGCCGGAGGAAGTCTGCTATCACCCGTCGCAAATCTAGCCGGGCAGAAGACCGTGCGCAAACAGCTGGAACAGTCAGTCGTGACGTGGGAGGAAGACTCAAGGGTCCCTCGGTGCCCGTTCTGCCAGCAGGAATTCTCGTGGTCATTCAGGAGGCACCACTGTCGGATGTGCGGCAGGGTGGTCTGCGCGGACGCCCAGACACTGTGCTCGAGTGAGGTGGGCTTGAATGTCAACAAGCCGCTTTCCAATGGCACGGGAGTGACTAATGGGACGGGGGGCGAGAAGGCGAGGTCGCCTGCCAGCAACCAGGTCAGCGTCGACGTTCGCATGTGTCGCGATTGCAAGACGACCATCTTCTCAAAACGCGACTTTGCAGAATCAGTGGCGCACAGGCCCCCAGACCAGCGTGCCTACGAGACGCTGCGGCAGTTTGAGCGCGGCATCAAGATGCTCATGCCGTCCTTTCAACGGGCGCTCCTGGCACTCCAGCCCCCAGAGGACGAGTTCTCGTCCGACAGGCCGCCTCCATCGCACGCACAGATCCAGGAGGCCGGCAAGTTGCGGAGGAGGCTGACGGACAGCTTCACAAAATACAACCTCGCGGCGAAGCGGCTGCGCGACATGAAGACGACCAGCCCGACACAGCTGAGGTTGCAAAAGAATATCTACACGGCGGCCAGCGGCTTCCTGCACACATACATGCTGCCTATGAAGAGCGTGCCCAAGATGCTGAAAAGCAACACCTCGAATAACCATCGGAGGCTGCTCTCCGCAAACGACCGGCACAGCAGCCCCGGCTCTGCGGCGGCGGCCCTCTCGCCGTTGCGCAACGGCGAGCTGGCGGACCCCGGGTCGGAGACAGCCAGCCTGGCGGGCGCGAGCGAGACCAGCACGGCGGTCTCGGCGCTCGAGACGGAGGAGAAGGAGCTCCGCGAGCGGCTGGTCGTGCTGGAGGAGCAGCGTTTCCTGGTCAAGGAGATGGTGAACAATGCCCGGGGCTCGAGACGCTTCGAGGAGGTCAGTGCCCTGAACAAGAACGTGGAAGAGCTTGACCGCGAGATCTCTAGCCTGAGAAAGGCCGTCGATGGGGTTGAGGAGAGGTGGGAGGGCGTGTATACCAACGGGGCGGGCGCGTGACAGAGAGTGCTCGCATGAAAGCGCGCGTCATGCGGGTCTAGAGACAAACAGACATATGCACAACTCAAATGGAGTCAATGGGCATAGCACGGAGTTTGGGAAAAGGCGCAACAGCAATTGATGGGCGGCTGGTACTTTTTTTTTTTTTTTTTGGTTTTTTTTTTTTTTTTTTCTTTTTAAATTACGGACGGGACTATCTATCTATCGTCTGTGTGTCTCCTGATGTGTACTGTCGAGATCCTCCAAGACACCAGATAGCGCTAACCCAATGTTGAATACGTCGGGACTGGTTCTCCTGCTTCACCCGTGGACAAGGTCGGTCTTGTAGGGGGCTGGGATGACGACCATGGGAGCCTATATGTATGTAACTCGTCCCCCTTTTCCCCCTCTTTCCATGTCGTGCGAAGGAGCGAGCTGACAAGAAGCAGTGCGGCACTGCTGTAGTGCTCAGTAGGATGATATCCGCAGTATGGAAGCTGCCTCCCAAGGCACCCAGCGCCCGTCGGAACGTCTTCCTGCAAGTGCGGCGACGTCGAGATGGCCGTGTCTCTTCTGCGCCGCCAACTGCCCTGGCGGACAACGGCCGCCACTATGTGCTCCTTCCTGCTGCAGTCGCCCCGAGCAGCTCGAGGCCATTTCAAGCACGAAGGAGCCATCGAGGGGGACGCTGGATTACATTCAAGAGAAAAACATCGATGGCGCCATCTGCTCCCTCCCGGCTTCGAAAGTTGTGGATTGCCTACACACACCCCTCGACTCCCGCTTCCCTCACATCTCCCACCGCCATCTTAATCCTCTCTCCGTCTCTCGCAAAAGTATTGTCTACCTTGTCATCCGTTGATCTCTATATCATCCTTTTGTCTTCCTTGCTTCAATCCCCTTTGGTCAAGACACCACAAGTAGACGCCAGCCTGCTCTCGCGCGCTTCGCTGTGGTTCTTCGACACCCACGCAGCCGGGATGAAGACATTGTGGCTCCTCCCTGCCCTTGCCGGCTATGCCGGAGCGATGGTTCCTGATCGCAACTTCATGCATGTCTGCGATGACCTCTCGCTGACCCCGAGCTCCGGGATCTTATCTGGGGCTTGCGGCTCGGGCGGCCAGGAGCCCGTCAGGACCTCCGTCAACCTCAACGGGTGTCTTGGCTGGGGCCCTACTCGAGACCCGGAGCCGATCAAGTACACGGACAATGAATTATTCCCCATCGATGAGTAAGTAATTCGTCTGAACAGTCTGTTCTGCCCTTTCAGATGCAGAATGAGATTCTTCCCCTGCTTCTAATTCCCCCTTTCCCCCCCCCCCCCCCGCCCCTCGTCTTCTCTCCTTCAAGGAAGTGCTTTGACGTTCTGTGTTCTAGAGGTCATTTTTCCAACTTCTGCAATTCGTGCGTCCTCATCAAGCCGGGCGAGTCTTCGACTCAAGTCGGATACATCTTGTGCAGCTGCGCGCCCGAGGGCTCAGACATTAGACTTGAGGCTACGTACGATCTGAGTAGGTTGTTCACCGATCCGGCCTCACTTTTTCCCCATTATCGTGCGCCTGGTCTGATCAACGTCTGCAGCCAAGATCGTTAATGTCAGTAGCGATGGCTGCCTTCAATGCTTGAGTGCCAAACAAGACTGTGCCGCGAGATAGGCTACTGCGGATGGACACGATGGCGGTCAGCCTGACAAAGCTCTTGGCTTGATTGGTCTGCGCGCTGTATTGGACCTCATCGACAACAGCACGTGTGAGTACATGCTGAACACAACGGCCAGGTCTTATCCCCAGGTGCTTCCAAGGTCGTACCACAATACCAGCCTTGAAGCTTGCCCGCATGACGATGGGCTCTGCTGCTTCCAGAAAGAAAACATACGGGACTCTGCGAGGGAGGGATTCAAACTCATTCAGGCCGGGGAGTATTTTTACAGGATCCACTTCAAGTCTTCCACAGGCGGCTCCGAAGAGGCTGAGAACTGGTATACACACCTCGCCATGGTCTACAGAATCTGCAAGGATAAGGAAACGTACACGTGCGAGGACGGCGACACCCCTCCGCCGTACGATTTACCTGAGCCGAGTGGAACATCAGAGAAGACTTTGAGCAAGACGTCAAAGAGAGGTAGAAAATCAAAGCAGCCGACAAGCAGCAGCAGCAGCAGCAGCAGCAGCAGCACCACAAGCCCTACGACTGCATCCACCAGCAGGAGCAGCAACAGCTCAAGTACAAGTGGATCGAAGGGCAAGAGGGCGACCCCAGCTTCAAATCCTTCCCGAGCCGGCTTCGGACTTCATGATCTGCTCTTTCACCTCTCGAATCGCCGAGCAGAGGAGCCTGAAACGGGGCCCTCCAAAACCATCACTGTCACTCTTCCGGGTGACACTCCAGGGATGATCACCATGACCCTTCCCTATTTTGCTGACTCTTCCACGCCAATGTCAACGACGACTGAGCTTGGGCAAGGCCGGCTCACATCTGTACTTGGCGCCGATGCCGAGGGAGCACTTCCGACCTCGACAACATCACGAAGAGTCACTGGCATTCCTGACATCGTGTTCCCCACAGCGCCGACCGTGACCAGATGGGGCGCATCGCCGACTGTCGCAGTCTCACAGTCACCCAATTCGACGCGGCCAGCGGTTGTCTTTCATTCCGAAGAAGTCAACAAATCATCGCTTGGTAACCTGATTGCTGGGCATCTCGAGATCAAGACGAGCAAAGTCGTCATGGTACAGATGAGGATGTCGACAATTTGCCACAAGGTCCAGAACGATTCCGGCGAGTATCGGACTTCATGTGACAGGCACCTCGACCTGCCTGAACTTACACTGAAGGGATCTGACAAGTCAAAGGTGCGGTTCAAGGACGGCCTGGCTCCCCTGGACCTAGGTGAGGTAGTTGCGGAAATGACAGACATCGACTCCGACAACAAGGACTACATCGTCGAGCTGGGCGTGGAGCTACCTTGCAAGAGTCTCCATCGCGTTGGCCTCCGTTGCTGGGGGCATGAAATGTCAATTCGGTTGCGCTCGGTGCCACAACTCCAGTCGGCCAGCCTCATCGCTGCACACGAGCTCGCCCTGCCTCCCAACACCACCAACCCCGTGACTATCGACCTGGAAAGGCTGGACGCTGGCGCCCTGGTCAACATCATGCTCAATGCCACCAATATCGACGAAGTCCATAAGGCTGAGCTCCAGCTGAAAGTCAAGGCCGTGTGCGCCTCAAACAAGGGCGCCAGGGGCTGTTCCGACGTGGTTATAGAGATGGCCGGCGCCCCCGTTCAGCGCGCCGAGCTCATGGCAACACTGGCGCCATCATCATCAAGGACAGGGACAAGCGCCACGATCAGGACAAAGTCCAGCACCACGACCATGACAAAGTCAAGCGCCACGGGCAAGACCAAGACGACCAAGACCAAGACCAAGACGAAGAAGGTCATCAAGACGAAGACCAAGAAGCTTCGGCCCTCGACGACCACGCAGACCCTGACCAGCGCCGTAACCACGAATAGCACCATGCGCTCGGCGAAGTCCAGTGCCACGAAGAGCCCACCGCCCACTTCGGCCAAGCTGACCCTGGCCAGCGCAGTGAGGCTGAGCAGCACGACCAGCTCGTCGTCGAACTCGACAACGCATACGAAGCCGTCCACGGGCCTGGCCGAGATGCCATTTCCCATCCAGTCGCCTGAGCAAATGTCCACCGGGGGACCTGGTGTGCAGGAGGATACGGATACGTCCCCGGTCCAAGAAGTGAGCACGGTACATGTCATGACTACGCCGTCTACTACCACGGCCCCCGTGACGACCGTCTGAAGCAGAGCTCATATCATCGAAGCAAGGGGCACGGTGAGTATTTGATGTCATCGATGTATGTGGCGTTTTTCGCACAGGATAATGTGGGCTTAGAACTCGCATGGGCGAGCCTGGAGGCCAACTTGAGCGTCCGTCGATCCATCTGGGGGTCCGAAGATCCTGGGGCCACTGTACCTAGAAATCAAAGCATTGATTGACCTTATCAATACCAATACACCTTTCAGGCTGCAAACTACTTTGCGGTGGGCCACGCGAACTTGCACTGAGCCGAAGTGGATGTACACGTAGACAATTATTTTCTTACTCAAACTCCTACCCTATACTGCTCCATCATGAGCAAGAGTTACTCTGCCGGTCGTGAGGCATACGGAACAACCGATAGAATCGTGGTATCAAGTGCCCAAAAAAAAAAAGGCCAACCGCCATCGTAATCAAGATTAAACCCAAACCGAACAAATCAGGTCTTTCCAGACCCACTAACAACCGGGTGGCCCGTCTCATGAACACCAGTAACAGTCACTCGCGAAACATAACCGAAGGTGAGAAATCCGTGCCCTCGGAGTTGAAGACGCCCCCAGAGCTGCAAACGACCCAGTCCCGTCTCGCCGGAGAAGAAAAAGAACATGACTGTCTTACGGGGGTAACGATAAGCCTCTCGGCAGGTGCAGGTGAGATCGCAGGCGTCTGCCTGGCCGGAGTGGCAGGCCTCTCATCAGTGGGAACCACCGCCGCCGCCGCCGCCGCCGCAGCAGCAGCAGCAGCAGCCCGGGCTGGAGAGGAGCTCGAGGGAGGGGTCGCCAGCGCGGGCATCCGGTGAGGCGCGGCAGGACGTCTGGCGGGAAGGGTGGTGGGCGGCAAGCACTAGACGCCGTCCACGCCGCCGAGGAACTTGCGCACGCGCCCGATCTCCAGCTCGCCCTTCTCGCTCTGGACGGCGCGCACGAGGTTGTTGAGGAGCTCGTCGACCTGCTCCTCGGGGCAGTTGGCCGCGAGGGCCACGAGCCGCCGGTACTTGTACTCGATGTCGCGGCTGGTGCCCTTGAGGCTCGAGACGTTGCCCTGCATGTTGGTCAGGATGTCGGTGGTCGCCTTGAGGCGCGCGCGGAGGATGTTGGTGTCCGGGAGGACGACGGGCTTGGGCTGCGACTGTGTGTCAGACTGCGTGGGGGAGGGGGAGGCGCTCTCGATGGCGCTCTCGAGTTGCTCCTCCCACTGTGCGGCGGAGCTGGACTGCGACGAGCCGAGCTGCTGCCCGACCGAGCCCATGCGGTACTGGATCCTCTCGAGCTCCCGGGACAGGTTGGCGACCTTCTGCCGGTGGAGCTGCTGCTGCTTCAGCCTCTCCTTGACACCCCCCAGCTCCCGCCTCGTCTCGGCCAGCCTGGTGGACGACATCCTGAGGCCGGCGTGGAGTTCGTCTAACGTGTCCTGCTTCCTCCTCAGCTCCTCCTGCGCGACTGCCGCGGTCTCGCCCAGCAGGTCTCTCATTGCTGTAAGGGGACGGGAGGTCAGCACAGGACGCGGTAGTACGGAGTTGGGAGGGCGGGGCGCAAGGAGCTTACACGAAACGATATCGTCGCTGCTCTCTTTGCTCCGCTGGTTGCTTGCGGCAACACCGACTGGTTCCGCCTCGGCCGCTCTCTGGTCGCCGTCGGGTAGGTCGCCGATACCGAAATCCCGCGGTCTGAGGCCCACACGGTTGGGGATGCCCGGGTCGGCGTGGACCTCGAGGAGCTGGGAAATGATGCTCCGGTTCGATATGCGCGCCGCCAGATTGAGAGCAGTGTCCCCGGCCTTGTCTTGCGCGTTGACCACGTCCGTCATGAACCTTCCCAGCCCTATCTTGGGGTGGGGGGCTGCAAGGCCACTGCCGTTGGCATTGTGCTCCTGACTGCTGGGCTGGCTGCCCTGCCTCACGACCCATTCCAACAGACAATCCAGGTAGTACTTGCTGGTGGCGTGGCGGCGGTCTATCGCACTCGTGACGACGACGTGGTGCAGCACGGTGCGGCCCTTGTTGTCCGCGACCTCGAGCGTGTTGCCCAGGAGATCCAGGAGCTCCGGGAAGGAGAAGTTGTCGTGGGAGTTGGTCACAATCACGGCGCGCATGAGCGCCGTCTGGCCTTCCGAGTTGACCCTGAACGGGTTGGCTCCGTGCCTGACCAGGGCCTGCACGATGTTCATGCGTGCCAGCGTGGCAGCCCAGTGCAGCGCGGTGTGTTGCTGGCTGTCGATGGGCATGTCCAGCTCCGTGGGGGCCAGGCCCTGCAGCTCCTCGAAGGCGTTCGGCTCGGCCGGCTCGGTGAAGAGGCCCAGGAGGGTCTTCCGGTTGACTTCGGCATCGACAGAGTCGTCGAACGGCAGAGGCGGGAGGGGCGTGACGCCGTCGTGGTCCGCACCGTCGTGGACGGTGATGCCGGCCTGGGAGTAGATGAAGGACTCGTTCGGCTCGGTGGGGGATCCAGGGAAGTCCTCGGCGTACGTGCGCATGCCCTGCGGGTTACCAAAGCTGTCCGCCGGCGTCACGGTGACCCTCTGGCGCTTCCTGGGGGGCGAGGCCCCGTCGAGGCCCGCCTGCTGGGCGTTGCTGCCCCGCTGCGTGGAGTAGGCGGGGTCGGGGTTGCGGCCGCGCTCGGAGGCGAAGCTCTGCTGCGAGTTCGCCGGGAATGTGTCGCCCACGGCCTGCATCGAGGGCTGCCTGTTGAAGCTGGTCGCCCTCGGGAGGCCGCCGCGCTTCCTGGGCCCGGGGGAGTCGAGCCGGGCCTTGCTGATGGCGGCCACGGCATTGGAGGCGGTCGACGAGATGTTCTGGAAGAAGGTGCCGGACATGCTGCCGGGCCGCGAGCCCGCGGGGGCGCTGTAATACTTCTTCCTCTGGGCGGCCATGGCCTGTTCCTTGGTCGGGGTGTTGAGGTCCCCACGGCCGGCGACGCCGCCGTCCTGGCCCATGTCGTAGGTGAGGAGGGGGCGGAGGAGGTCCTCGACGCCGTACTGGCGGCAGACCTCGACACCGCGCTCGAAGGATATCCAGGTGCCCTGGTACTTGCCGTAGCCGCCCTGGACCTTCTCGTGCTCGCCGGTCTGGATCTCCTTCTCGAGGATCTTGGTGCGCTTGCCCTTGTCCAGGCCGGCGACCTTGAGGATCTGCGTGGCGTTGAGGTGGCTGTCGTTGCGGCGGCGCATCACCGCGACCTGGTTGACCTCCATCTCGTAGACCTCGACGCCGCTGTAGACGGACGAGTAGATCTGGGGGCCATCGTCGTCCTCGACATGGCCCGGCTGCGAGGAGCCCGCGAACTGATAGTAGCCGGCGGGGCGGGCGCCCTGCTGCGAGGAGGGCTGGCTCATGGAGAAGGAGCGCTGGGAGGAGGGGGCGGCGGAGGGGGGGGGCGGGGGGTGTGGCAGGGGCTGCTGCGCGTGGGCGAGACGGGTGGCGTGGTCGAAGGAGGCCCTCGGGCCTGCGGCGGCGGGATAGGCGGGGAGCGGGCGTCGCGAGGACGCGCCGGGGTCGGAGAGCTGTGCGGCGCCCCGGGACGAGGCGGAGGAGGCGGCGGGATGCGAAGGGGGGGGTTTCGTGAGGGTGGTGGATGCCATACTACGGTGGGCCGGATCCCATTGACGTTCGCTATTGCCCTGCTGCAGAGACAATATGATTGTCCTTGCTGGCGTGGACCCGCACCCGCACCCGCGCCGGCAGCTCGGATCGCGACCTGCGGGGGCAGCTCCTTTCCTGACAATGCAGGCCGGTGCGGTGCGGTGCGGTGCGCAGCAGGTCGAGGCTCCGCGACAGGCAGCCAAGCGCCGCGAGGCAGCGGGGACGCCGAGGGTGGACAGAACTGGTGGTTATCCGCGGTTGGCCGGGGCCGACGAGAAACCTGAAAGGCGGTGGGAAAGCGTGAGGATCGTCGTCGTCGTCGTCGTCGTCGTCGTCGTCGTCGTCGTCACTTATTGCCGGGAGGACTGACTATGTTGATGAGAGATCTACCTGGTGAGGGAGAGGGAACCAGGGAGGGAGGATTGCGAGGGGGTGTGAAGGAGGGGGGGGGGGGGAGAGAGTCGCCAGGTCGGAATTGGATTGGATACTACAACTCAACTGCGAACGAGGTAGCGCGGGACGGCCACGGCACCCTGTCGAGAGAGGTAGACAAGACAAGACAGACCCCCAGTAAGGGCTGGCTGGCTGAAGGGCTGGCTGGCTGGCTGGCTGGCTGACACCCTCTCTATGTCTCTCTTTTCCAGACGGGCGTGGACGGGTTGGTCTTGTTACGCGAGGTCAGGTGAGGTGAGGTCTGGTGGATCTGTCGATTTGTCGATTTGTCTGTCGACCAGGACACGGATACACGAGGGGAGAGGCCAAGAGAGACACGACAAGGGCGCCTGGTTGGTTGGTTGATCTGGTTGGGGAGGATCTGGCCTCTGGCCCTGCACGCAATTAGATCTGATCTGGGGGAGACACGAGCCTGGGGACGTGTCGGTTTCGCGGCCTTTTCGTGTAGGGCACGCGCGAGGGAGGGCGGGCCCATCATGGTGGCAGAAGCTTGAGGGGGGAGGAGGGAGGGGGGGGGGGGCTGGAGAGGGCTCGCGCCAGTGGGTAACGGCAGGTGGACACAGCAGAGGGCGGGGCATTCCAGCGCCCCCCCCCCCCCGGGGGGGTGGGTGTGGGGCGGGGTGCTCGGGCGGCAGGCGGGTGCAGCGCCCGGGGGGCGGGGGGGGCGGGGGCCCAGGTGGAATCGTGTGA